>JAHHZJ010000532.1:0-125480 GCA_021437245.1 Aegilops speltoides | reverse complement strand
CGCGATCCTCCGGCTTCACCCATGGCGGTGGAGCTGCGGAAGTGACCCGTACAAAACACGAAGAGTACCAGCCGAGACACTCGACTCTCTGCGAGAGAAAGAGCCGCCACAGAACATGGATGCCCCGCATACTCCCATCGCGGAGAAACCCCGAGGCTCGCGCCTTGGAGGAAGCACATTTGGCCAACGTGCGTGGCTGACGCGCTCGCTTGGAGAATCTTCAACAGCACTCGACGAGCCTTGCGGCAACGAATCCCCGAAGCCGGTCGGCGTCGACTCTTCCCACCGACTCGGTATACCGCCGCCAATTGAGAATTTAGCACCGCAACTCGTATAGCGAGTCCATCCAACCGTCGATCGGGCTGGGAGAGCTTCAGCAGACGAAGATTTACTCCGAGCGGCGGGAGACCGAACTCAGCCGTGTCGCGATCGCGTAACAGGATTCACGATCGATCCGTCGCTGCGAATCTTGTCGATCGGCTCCACAGCCCCGGATCGCCTCCGCGGCGAGAAGAAGCGCGACAACCGGCGAGAGCGATCGGAGACCGACTCGACCGGGATGACAGCGTCGAGTGCCCTTTCCCTCCGAGGAAGGGTCGTCGCTCCTCGGCAACAAGATGACGGATGATGATTCGATGCAGGCGAAGAGTTCCGTCGACCCGAGGAACCAGCTTTGTGCGATCCATTATCGTGCAAGGCTTGGTCGACGGAGCAGAGCCATCGAGCGGACCGAGAGATGCACCCACCGCAATCGAGTGCATGTCTCGGTCCGAGTGTTTTAGCAGGCTATCGAGCCGCGATAATCCCCCAATTTTAGATTGGCAGCGAGTCGACAAGTTCATTTGGGAATCCAAGCACGAAACTTGGCTTGAAGATTACCGAGTGGCTGTTCAGATTGGTGGTGGGAATGATGAGGTGGCCATGAAGCATTTGCCCCTCATGTTGGAAGGTTACGCGAGCATGGCTGAATCGATTACCTCCTAGCGATATATACACTTGGGAAGATTTGTCCCAGTGTTAAATCGAGACTTTTGAAGGGACTTGCAAGCGACCGGCTGGTTTGTGAGCTGCAAGTTTGTGTCTGAAGACCAATGAAACTCTCAGAGAGTACATTCAGAGGTGGATTACTTTGCACCATCTTGTGGAAAATGTGTCCGACCATCGAGCGGTTTATGCCTTCAAAGATGGCGTCAAAAGCAGAATTGAGTCGAAGTTTGGTCGAACCGGGACATGACCCCGAGTCGAATGATGGAGATTGCTACCAAATGCATGTGGCGAGGAAGAAGACCGACTCGAGCGGCAAATACAAGCCAAGTCGATCGGAGAAGGGAAATTCGGTCGAAGCAAAAGCGGAAAGCTGAGCGGCAGCTCTGGAGAGGCCACGCCGTGACTCGGGGAAGTTCAAGGGAAGCGAAAGGATCACGGAATCCTAAGAAAGTAAAAGATAAAGAAGGCAATGACATGATGGATATGCCATGCCATATTCACACGAAGAAAGATGAAGAGGGCAACATCATTTACCCAAAGCACACCACTGCGCGATTAATGACTCTGATCCGGCGGTTTGAGGAAAGCAGTCTAAGGACAAGGAGAAGGAGCGACAAGGCGGAGACAAAGAGGGCGGTGAGGAAGAATATCCGCATGTCAACTCCACTCGATGATCTTGGCGGATGTGGAAAGCAAGAGTCGTGAAAGTCATTAACCGTGAGGTGAACATGGTTGCCCAGTAAAGCCAAGTTATGTGAAGTGGTCCCAAACACCCATCACATTCGACCAATCCGATCACCCGACTCACATTGCCACCCCAGGCGGCAGCGTTGATGGTCGATCCAGTTGTCGAAGGCACTCGGTGACGAAAGTGTTGATGGATGGTGGTAGTGGGCTGAATTTGTTATATCACGGATACATTGAAAGGGATGGGCATTCCGATGTCGGTGAGCACCGACAATATGAGTTTCCACGAGTCATACCGGGGAAGAAGGCCAACTCACTCGGCCAAATAGCCACGGGCGTGGTTTTGGTGATTCCAAGCACTTTCGCAAGGAAAAGTTGACCTTTGAGGTTGTGGATTTTCGAGTGCATACCACGCCATTTTGGGGAGGCCACCTACGCGCGATTCATGGCTCGACCATGCTACGTGTACCTCAAACTGAAAATGCCAGGCCCCAAGGGAGTGATCACCGTCACCGCGATCGGAAGAAGGCGTAAGAGTGCTTTGGAAGGGCTCGAAGATTGCCGACTCCCAAGTGACAGCGGTCGAATTCGGCGAATACAAGCAAAACGCAGATCCGAGTGATTTATTACGATCCAAGAAGCCAGCCACAGTCGCCTTTTTTAAATGCGGTGAGGCGAAGCGATCCATATTCACCGGTGATCCCAATGCAGCCCGACCCACATCTCCACGACACTTGACCGAAATAGGAAGAAGCGCTCATCCGGTTCCTCCGTGAGAATGGGACATTTCGCATGGAAGCCGGTGACATGCGGTGTTCGGGGATCGGTGAGCATCGCCTCCAGTCGACAAGTCAAACCAGTCAAAGAACATCTTGGCGGTCGCCCGTCGGAGAAAGGCTATTGGTGAAGAAGTGGCTCATTTGTTGGCGGCAGGATTCATCAGAGATATATCACTCCAGTGGCTTGCTAATGTCGTCATGGTTCCCAAGAAGGACAACTTCGCTACGCATGTGCATTGATTTTAAGCACATCAATCGGGCTGCCGAAGGATCATTCCTCTCCCGCATAGATCAAATTGTTGACTCGACGCGGGATGTGAAGATTGTCTTTTCTAGATGCATATTCCGGATACCATCGGATGCATGCAGATGGGCCCGATGAAATAAAACATCTTTCATCACTCCATTCGGATGCTTCGCTATATCACCATGCCATTCGGCCTCAAGAATGCGGAGCCACATTTATGCGAATGATTGAAGTGTCTTCTCCTCAAATCGGTCGGAATGTGGAAGCGTATATGGATGATATCGTCGTTAAGTCGCGAAAAGGTTACGACCTGCTTGCGACCTCGCGAAACATTTGCCAACCTCGGAAGATGCGATATCAAGCTCAATCCGTCAAAGTGCACGTTCGGAGTTCTGGTGGAAAATTACTCGGTTTTCGTTTCGAGCGAGGAATCGATGCTAACCACGAAAAGATCGGCACTATTCTCCGAATGAAACGCATACATGCGAGTGCGGCGTCCGGATGCTTCTTGGATGCTTGGCGCTTTAAGTCGATTCATCTCACGACTCGGTGAAAAGGCATTACCTCTTTACCGATGATGAAGAAGGTGACAAGTTCGAGTGGACTCGAAGTGATGCAGCGTTTGCCGAGCTAAAAGCTCGCTTTCCACCCAGCCGGTGCTTGCCGCTCCAATCAGCAAAGAGCCTCTGTTGCTTTATATTGCAGCCATTTGGACAAGTTGTCGATCACGGTGCTTACGGTCGGCGGGAAGAGGAAGGAAAGGCCTTCAAAGTTCAGCGCCGGTGTATTATTTGTGCGAAGTCTTGACTCCATCCAAGCAGCGATACCCGCATTATCGAAGCTTGTGTATGGCATATACATGACCACAAAGAAGGTTGCTCACTATTTTTCTCGATCATTCTATCACGATCGTCGCCGACGCTCCTTTATCGAGATCTGCTGTGAGAGATGCAACCGGTCGAGTGGCGAAATGGGCGATTGAACTTCTTCCCTTGATATCAAATTCGGCAAAAAAGCCATTAAGTCCCGAGCTATAGCGGATTTCCTAGCCGAGTGGATTGAACAACAAACACCGGTGAAGTTCACTCGGAGCATTGGACCATGTTCTTTAGCGGATCCAAGATCTTTGAATGGTTACGGTCTTTGGGGTTGTTCGGTTTCCCCGGAGGAGATAAGCTTAGGTATGTGCTTGATTCACTTTGATTCCTCCAACAATGAGGCGATCTGAGGCCCTCTTATATGGATTACGCATGGCCATCTCACTCGGCGTCCGTCGCTTTGATGGTCTATGGCGATTCAGATCTAGTGGTCGATCAAGTGATGAAGGAGTGGGGCGTGAAAGCCCGGCTAGGACTAGATCTTGCAATGCAGTGAGGAAGCTGGAAAAAGAAATTCGAGGGTTGGAACTCCATCACATCCCCGATTGAAAAATCAAGCAGCAGATGATCTGGCGAAGATAGGCTCCAAAGAGAAACTATTCAGTGGTGTGTTTTTGGAGCATATACACACTCCGTCGATTAAAGAAGATCCTTCACGAGGAAGCCCCACAGCCCAAGAGTGCCACGGACCCGGCGAGGTTGAGGTCCCGCGATGGTCGACTTGGTCATGGAAGTTTTAGTGGTCACTCCCGATTGGACAATTCCATACATCATATATTACGAGAAAGGAACTCCCGGAGGATGAGGAAGAGGCTCGGCGGATCGTCCGTCGATCCAAAGCCTTTACCGTTATCAAAGGGCGGTTGTATAGAAAGCCCGACGGAGTCGGACAAAAATACATAACGCCGGAAGAAGGTCGAGTCATACTCAATGACATCCACTCGGGAACTGTGGTCACCATCGTCCTCTCGGACCATTGTAGCCAAAGCATACCAAGCCGGATTTTATTGGCCAAGGGCAAATGAGATGGCGAAAGAAATAGTGGACAAGTCGCGAAGGATGCGGTTCTACTCCAACATGTCACACAAGCTGCGTCGATACGAAGACCATTCCACTCGTCGGCCTTTCGCGGTATGGGGGTTGGACATGGTCGGTCCCTTGCGAACAGGTCGGGCGGTTTCACGCATGTCTTGGTTGCGATCGACAAGTTCACCAAGTGGATTGAGGCTAAACCAATCAAAAGTCTTGGCGCCGATCTTCTGTTTCCTTCATCGGTAGCCGTTCGGATATGGGGTCCCGCACAAAGCATTATCACGGATAATGAGTGAATTTTGACTCGGAGGAATTCAAGGATTTACGCAGCGCTCAAGGCACACGAGTCGACTACGCTTGATCGCCCATCCACGGTCGAATGGACAGCGAACGAGCCAACAGGTTAATCCTTAAGGGTTTGAAGCCCCGTGATGCGAGATCTCAAGCATGCGGTGGAGCTTGGGTTGACGAACTTCCTTCAGTGCTTTGGGGTTTGCGAACCACGCCTAATCGGTCGACCGAAAGAACTCCCTTCTTCCTGGTCTATGGAGCAGAAGCAGTCCTACCGAGTGATCTCCTTCACAATGCTCCCCGCATTGAGCTTTACAATGAAGCAGAAGCTGAGCAAGCGCGTCAAGATGCGTCGACCTCCTAGAAGAGGAAAGGAGATGGCTCGATCCGCCGACCATCTACTAGCAAGACTTGCGTCGCCTTTACGCCGAAAATGTGAGAGGTCGAGCCTTCCGGAAGGGATCTGGTCCTTCGAGTGGATCGGCGAAACAACATAAGCTCGCTCCCTCCCGGAAGGGCCCTTCATCGTCACAAAGGTTCTCCACAATGGGGCATATCGTCTCTACAACGTCGAACACAATAACGAAGAGCCCGAGCTTGGACGCGGATCTGCTCCGCCGTTTACACTTAAAGTTTTCACTCGGAAGAGTTGTAATAAAATACTCACGTAGTTCATGGGCTTGAAATAATAGTGTCATAGTTCCTTCATAATTTTGTCACTTTTTATTTTTGTCGATAAATTTTCCCCGATGGGTGGCTTAGTCGCGAATCCGTTTAGCCTAAGTTTGTACAAATCCTACCGAGTGGTAAGCGGACTTCCACTCGGAGGCTTAGCCGCGAATCCGTTTAGCCTAAGTTACCAAAAATCCTACCGAGTGGTAAGCCGACTTCCACTCGGAGGCTTAGCTGCAGATCAAGATGCTACGCCTAAGTTTCAAAAATCCTCCGAGTGGCAAGCCGACTTCCACTCGGAGGCTTAGCTGCAGATCCAAGATACGCCTAAGATATAAGAAATCCTACCGAGTGGCAAGTCGACTTCCACTCGGGGCTTAGCCGCAGCCGGTGCTCGCCTAAGTTATTAAAAATCCTACCGAGTGGTAAGCCGACTTCCACTCGGAGGCTTAGCTGCAGTCCAAGTACTCGCCTAAGTACAATGTACGCTCAAAGGAGGGGGCGAGGCGTGGGTCGATCGCGACCCTCTCCTCCAAGCTACACCATAAGTATGATGTGCGTTACAAAGGAAGACGAGGTGCAGGTCGATCATGACCCTCTTCTCGAGCTTAGCCACAAATACAACGGAAATCCTGCCGAGTGAAGAGCAAACCTCTCACTCGGGGCTTAGCTGCAGCAGTGGCTAAGCTTAAGATATAAGAAATCCTACCGAGTGAAGAGCAAACCTCTCACTGGGGCTTAAGCTGCAGCCAGCGCTCGCCTAAGATATAAGAAATCCTCCGAGTGAAGAGCAAACCTCTCACTCGGGGCTTAGCTGCAGCCGTGCTCGCCTAAGATATAAGAAATCCTACCGAGTGAAGAGCAAACCTCTCACTCGGGGCTTAGCTGCAGCCCAGTGCTCGCCTAAGATATAAGAAATCCTACCGAGTGAAGAGCAAACCTCTCACTCGGGGCTTAACTGCAGCCAGTGCTCGCCTAAGGTATAAGAAATCCTACCGAGTGAAGAGCAAACCTCTCACTCGGGGGCTTAGCTGCAAGACACAGGCTCGCTTAAGGAATAAGTCATTGCGCAAAGGCATCTTGTCGTTAACTCGCAAAGGGCAATTCAAGCCAAGAGCAATCATATCCAAACATCCAAACCAAATTTAGGTCGATACCTAAAGAACCGAGAGTGCTCGGGCACTAAGCACATTAAGGTTTTATCGGTTACAATTCCACTCGCATACCGAGGCAAATTTAAAGACTCAAGGAAAGTTTTTACCCCTCCCGTGGAGGCTGGAAGGAGCAACGAACTCGTCGAGATCAATCCCATCTGCGATCCGTGTAGCGATGAGCGATGAAAGTCTCCATGAAAGACCTCAAGTCGTGTTTCTTGGTGTTGGCCACTCGAGAGCCACCACTTATCTTCTCGTGCATCCTTGCAATGGACTCGCGCCGGACCGCGTGGCAACATCTGCGCCACACCGAACCGAAGACTTCTTCCACTCCTGCACTCGGTCAGAGGCGGCGTTCAGTCGAGCCATCAACGACTCGAGGTCATTTTGGAGTGTCGCCCGGCCAAGGCGTCGAGTCGATGCGGGACGTAGCAACCTTCAGCCTTGCGAGGTAATCCACGATAGCGGCAACACGAGACTCGAGTCGGAAGATGTTCATGGCAACTTCATCATTCACGGGAGAATTGATAGGGTCAAGGTTCGTCTCCAAGCGGGCTGGTTTCTTCTTCAAAGTTGCGATGTAACTCGCAAAGACAAAACCCGAATCAAGAAAATAGTCGAATGGGAACACGGCAGTTAGAAGAGTTGGTCGAGTGAAAAGACTACCTTCAAGCATAAGGAACAATTTTTAGCAAGACCACCGGAAGCCTTCGGGTCATTCTTCTTCTCGGTCAACTGGTTGATCCTCTCGATCGAGTGGTCTTGTCGACTTTCACCGATCAACATCCTTGGTGGCAATGGCCGAGCAGCCTTGATTGGTGTTGTCTGTTCGAGCTTGGCGACCGAGGCTAGCTTTTAAATCGGCAAGCTTGATCTTCTCGAGACAGCTCAAGCTCCTTCTTCCTCTGGGCCTCCTTCACCTTGCACAGTAAATTACAGCAAAGTCAGGTTTGAAGCAAATGAGGGGAGAAAAGAGTTGTCGAAGTCTCACCAAACATACCTTTGGTCTCCTCCTTTGCCTTCGTCAGATTCTCCTGCACTAGCTTCAAGTCCAACTCGAGCTGAATATGCTTCCGCTCCAGTTCAGTATAGCGCGTCGCAAGATCACAGGATTTCTACGAAGAATCAATCAACAAAATGTCAAAGATGATTCACTTCCGAGTGAATAAAGAAAAATGAGGCGTTTCTAAGACTATAGTCGAATGCAAGCATTCGACCGTAGTCTCGGGGACCACACCCAGTGGGTGCACTCAGCGTGCCCCCACTGGTCTTATTCAAGACAGAGTCGACCAGTCGACCAAAAAAAAAAGTCGACCAGTCGACCAAAACTTCTTCAGACTGTAATCAACTGCAAGCAGTCGACCACAGTCTCGGGGACTACACCCAGTGGGTGCACTCAGCGTGCCCCCACTGGTTTCAGAAACCCATTCGTTTCATTCGAGTGATGATCAGTATTTACTTATAAAGCCTAAGACCGACTGCCAGCAGTCGACCTTAGCCTTGGGGACTACACCCAGTGGGTGCACTCAGCGTGCCCCCGCTAATACGGAGTTTTTACCAACACACCTAGTGGGTGACTGCTACAAATTCCAGAAAGAAAAGTTTTGATAGCATATCCTAACAGAATGTGCAAAGGTCGATCGACCAACATTGCTTTGAAGGGCGGAGCTGGCGTCGTAAGTCTGCTTGGCTCGCATCCCGAACGATCTTCACCTACTCCATCATGATCCACCGCTGACGGATCGCCTCCTTAGCAGCACTAGCTTGGTCCTCCGGGGCGTGGTGCGTGGCGAAGAGCGAAGGCTGCCCAGCACTTTCGATGAAGTGGGTCGAGCACTCGTCAACGGCACCCGAAGGACACGGTATGTCGAGTCTTGGCCTTCCTTCCGTCGCAATAGTCTCGGCGCCGTCACATCTTGGGCTGCTTTGCGAGATGCCTTCCTGCTCCTCCTATTCCTCAATGGTTCCTCATCCTCATCATCGCCGGGAAGGGTGATAATGTCATTGGTTGGAGCTTCGAAAAAGAGTCAAAGTCAAAAACTATGAGTCAGTCGACTAAGAACAGAATTAAAGATGCGGTACCGGGATTTGAGGTCGCCGCGTCCTCCATCTCATGGTCCTCGGCCTTGCCTGAGGTTTCGGAAGTCGCAGCACTGAAGTTGCAAAGAATCAGTTGATCGATTCAAGTATCGACCGAGATGAATTTGTATGTAACAAGAAGACTTAAGTGATTTGTTTACCACGATATGGTGGGGATGGACACCTTCATTTTCGGCAAAGGCTTGGTTGGCCTCGACGGAGCTACCTTCGACTGCTTCGGCGCCTTCTCAGTCGGCACCGGAGAAGCGGTCCGAGGGCGTTTGGTCGACTGCGAGGCAGCCGCAACTCCCTTACCGCGTTCAGTCGAAGGGTTGTGCACAAGTTTTGACCGCCTTTCCGAGCGCGGTGGTGCAACCTCCTCCTCTTCCTCCTCTTCTTCATCCTCCTCATCATCATCGTCGTCGTCGTCATCTTCAGTAGCGTCTGAATCCCACTCTTCCTCGGCTCTACCCCACCGCTTCCCCTCCTCGCCGAGTCCGAGCACCATTGGGCATTGAGTATAGCTCGGTAGGGCCTAGAAATATCAAAGCGAGCTCAATCGACCAAATCACGTAAACACATTCGACGATATACAATGGAAAGCGAGCAAATGTACCTTTTCCTAACGCTGTTGTGGTCAAGTGGGAAATCCTCCGGGATCCGCGAGGTTGTCCTTGTTCCCATGATCGCGCCATCCATCTTTCCACTATGGCATCGCCGATTGCCTCCGGGTTGACGCGAGTCTCGTCTTGATACCATGATACAGCCACATGCGATGGCTCGAATCAAGAGGCTGGATTCGCCTCCGAAGAAAAACCTCCAAGAGGTCCATGCCAGTCACACCGTCCCGAACCAGCTGTACCACGCGGTCCATCAACATCTTCACCTCAGCTCTCTCCTCTGGAACCACCTTCAGGGAGGAGGGTCTGTTCACTCGACTCATGGTGAATGGAGGAAGACCAGTCGACTGTCCCGGCGTCGTTTCATTCTGGCAGTAGAACCAGGTCGACTGCCAGCCCCTGACCGACTCGGGAAAAGACATAGCTGGGAAGGTGCTCTTATTCCTCAATTGGATTCCTAGGCCACCGCACATCTGGACTACTTGGGTCTTCTCGTCACCAGGACTTGCCTTCTTCACAGTCTGAGAGCGACATGTGAAGATATACTTGAACAAACCCCAGTGCGGTCGACAGCCCAGGAAGTTTTCGCACATAGACACAAACGCAGCAAGATCTGCGATGGAGTTTGGAGTAAAATGGTGGAGCTGGGCTCAAGAAATTCAGAAAGCCACGAAAGAAAACACTCGGCGGCAGCGAAAATCCTCGGTCGACATGGGTGGCCAGAGCACACACTCACCCTCTTCCTACCGAGGCTGCCACTCTTGGCGAGAAGCCTCACGGCGCCGTGGGGATCAGCCCGTCGTTAGCCATATCGAGGAGATCCTTCTCCCGATGGTCGATCGGATCCAATCTCCTGGACCCAGCCCTTGACAAGCGGGATCTCGATGAAGACCCGCCATGGCTGGTGGATCTCCCTTCGCCTTCTCCGCCGTTGGCGCCTTCTTGGCGCTCGGACCGCCGTCTTCTCTTTGCCCATGGCGCCGGCGAATGCGCAAGAGAGGAAGTAGCAGAGCGGCAGCGATTGCAGAGGGCGAGACGAGGAGAGCGGAGGAGGAAGAACGGGTATCGTCGAAACCCTCACGAGTCGCATTTATAGCATCCTTCCGAGTGGATGACAGGTGGACCCGAACAATCCAATCATATCCCGAAAAAGTTGCACTGCACGATACGTGGCGGAAAAAGCGGCGCAGAAATTGAGGCGTCCATGTCATGTCCCATACGAGCGTCGTGGTCTGTTCCGCTTCGCGCGCCTCCCCAAATTTCGTATCCCGCGAGATCCGCGAGAGACAGATCGATCTGTCAAGTGCGAGATTTCCTGCGATCCGTCGCTCGGGAATAGCGAAGTAAAAAAGGTCACTCGACTAGAGAACAAGAATGGATCGAGTCGACTGAAGAAAAGTTGCTTGTTATCAACAGAGAAGATCTTGATCCAGAACAACACATAGCCAGTATGCAAAAGACAATCGGAAACAACGTCAACTCCTCCTTCACTCAAGCCTCAATCCATTCGGGGGCTAATGATGGATTCATGTACCTAGGGTAGGGTCATAGGCCTGACCTAAACGTCCTACCCAGGGACACTCTTAGAAGAGATCATCTTCCAGTCGACCAAAGAGTAACCCACTCGACTGGCTGGAAGGACTCGACCATGGAAGACTCACTCGACCATGAAGATATACTCGACCACCAGAAGGTCAGAAGGCACTCTGCAACGCAACGGCTTGTAATTGAATAGACTTAATGATAGTTAAGGCACTTTATGAGGGCGTTACGATGCGCCCGTGCTTAATGTACTTTAACCTCTCCATTATGTGGGTTGGCTGGGGTCCTGGTGCACTCTATATAAGCCACCCCCCTCCACAGGTAGAGGGGTTCGCACTCTTGTAATACCTACACTCATAATCCACTCGACCGCCTCAGGGCTCCGAGACGTAGGGCTTTTACTTCTTCCGAGAAGGGCCTGAACTCGTACATCGCTTGTGTTCACAACCTCTCCATAGCTAGGACCTTGCCTCTCCTTACCTACCCCCCACTCTACTGTCAGACTTAGAACCACGACAGGTAGCCCCACCGGAGTCAAGCAACAGAGGCGTGTGATCAGAAATCCCGCGAGAGAGAGCCTGAACAGTTACACAGGGAAACTTCTGTTCCCAATCGACACTAGCCAGAACCCGATCCAATTTCTCGAAAGTTGGATTAGGAAATGCATTAGCCCATGTGAACTTCCTACCTGAAAGCTCAATCTCTCTCAAATCCAAGCTCTCAATGATAGTGTTAAACATAAATGACCATCTCCCGTCGAAATTGTCATTATTCTTTTCATCACGTCTTCTAATAATGTTAAAGTCTCCCCCAACCAGAATTGGAAGTTGCTCGGACCATAAACTCTAACGAGATCGGCCAAAAATCGGGTTTGAGTTCAGCTGCTGCGACACCATACACCGCCACCAAAGCCCAGTCGAAACCATCAGCTTTGGACCGCACCCTAAACTTAACAGCAAAATCTCCCATGATCACACTTCGAACTTCGAGAGAGTCACATCTAATACCAAGTAAGATTCCACCTGACCTTCCTCTCGGAGGAAGACAATGCCAGTCAAACTCAATACCCCCCGACAAAGTATTGAGAAATTGTGGTGAGAAATTTGCTCTGCCGTTTCCGACAATGCAATGAAATCCAATCTATGCTCGATGGATGCTTCTGCAAGGAACCTCCTTTTAGCCAAGTCCTTAAGACCTCTGCTATTCTAAAAGATTCCTCTCATATCTCATCATGGAATTTTTTTGGCCGTGCGGATCCTAGCACTCCTACGTACCGCAGACATCGGGTAAATCTTGCGCTTCCAATTGCGCTTAGGACCGGTCCTCGTGTCCACCCGGTCCACACTCCCCGTACCTGGAGGGGTGGTGCCTACATTATCGTCTTCCTCCTCCGTCTCCTGGAGGGGCGGTGCAAGATCATCACAAAAATTATCAAGCATCCGAACTCCCAAAGCATCAATCTCGGAATCGTTCATAGGTTTGACCGCAGCTAAGTTACGAATCATTTCTAAAGCCCTCTCAGCTTCAATATCAAGCAAATCATTTACGGAATTAGACACTTCACCCTCATTACTACCAAGTGAAATACCTAATTGGTTTGCCTTATCAACAATCTCTTCATTCGAAAAATGCAAGATAGTATTGGAAGTATTCACGGACATACCAGTAGTGACCTGAATGTCATGAAGCTTTGCCGCCCTTGCGGCACAGCGCTGCTGCATGTCGTCCACCTCCGGACGGCCCTGAAGCCGACAACTGAGCCGTCGGCCCTCAGACGCCTGGTCCGGAATACCACCGAACTGAATAACCTCCTCCCGCGAGAATTTATCCGGGGAGCGACCGCCTGTCACTGCCCGAACAGTCACCCGGTCCCCATGACCGGGTGAGGTCGCCGAGTCAGCTGATGGGGAAGCGTGGGCCACCTGCCTCCACCCCCCATCCACTCCAGACCTCCTGCCAGGAGTGCACATCGGTGGCGCAAGCGGGGTCATCCCCCTGGGCACCGAAGGTGAAGAAGGCCTTGAGGCCACCTGCCCCAAGCCCTCTCCAGACATCTGTCCTGCCGCCTGCAGTGCCGTCCCAGCAGAAGGCGAAGAGGGTACCGAGGCCACTTGCCTCAGCCCCCCCCCCTCCAAAGACCCCTCCTCTCTCCCGATAGCCCCAACCGGAACAAGAGGAGGAGAGGACGTCGAGGCCACCTGCCCCAAACCCCCTGACAATAACGGATCGCCCTCCTGTATCTCAGCCACCTCATCACAAACCGAGTGAGGCGAGACCACGATCTCCAGCCTCTGTACCACACCAGAACCCCCCACACCCGGGTCCTCAAAGTCCAACGCAGGTAAAGAGTGCTCAAACGCCTCAAGAGACTCCACCCGCTCGCTCCATAGTCTCGGAGGTGCAGACGCGGGACCAAAGGAACCAAACCTCAAAGTGGTGGACGGCACAGAAGTAATAGGCGCCGTCCCTCCTCCTGTCGCCTTAGCAGTCGACTCCGGTCCCTTGGCCATCTCACGCCCAGGATCATCGCCGGAGTCTCCTTACCAGCCGTATCATCATCACCCTCGCTCATATCGTCACCAGTGGCAGCCGGTGCCTCCGCAAAGAGGCTGCATCCTCAAACTCAATCTCAAGGCTTTACACCTGACCTCGATAAGCCCACTTAACCACGTCCGGCACGAAGTCAATGTCCAAAATACTGACTAATAGGCGAGCAATCCCATGAGCTCGAGTAAAGGCCATATCCACTCGTTCGGTCTTTCCCACCATGATACCTAGACTAGCGACAACCCTGGCATCCTGCAGGAGCGCGGAAGGAGCTCCTGAAAAGCGCAGCCAGGCCTGGGTGAGGGGTTTACCCTGGGGCTCAACCAACTTCCACTCCTGGAACTCAAGAATGCCCTCCGTACCTGGTACCTTACACATCCCAAAGCTCAAGAACCTCTGTAAATCCTCCACAGGTCGGAACTGAACCTGAATAAGTTGGTCTCGGTGACAAGCTCCCAATGGAAGTCTCTTGGTGCCAGCTCCCGGAGCCGCTGAATAGTCTGGGACTCAGACACTTGACCTCTAGTCACTTTAACCACCCCAGTTGTCATACTGTGCACCTCTTGAGGAACCTCCCTCTGTAGGATCGTTGAAGGCAAGAGTGTCTAGAGGGGGGGGGTGATTAGACAACTTGACAAGACAAAAGTTTATGCCTTTTGGTTAACATAAGTTCATAGCAAGTTCACAATGAAGGTCAAGTCAAGCATCATGCATACAAGTCGAACAACATACTAAACATGCAATTCTAGAGTATAGGGCAGCGGAAAGTAAATTGCATGAATAGTAAGGGAGAGATTGTGAAGAGCAAACGCAATTGGAGACACGGAGATTTTTCTCGTGGTTCCGATAGGTGGTGCTATCGTCAATCCACGTTGATGGAGACTTCAACCCACGGAGGGTAACGGCCTTGAGTCCACGGAGGCTCCACCCACAAAGGGTCCACGAAGAAGCAACCTTGTCTATGCCATCATGGCTTACGCCCACGGAGGACTAGCCTTACTCGGGGTAGATCTTCACGAAGGTAGGCGATCTCCTTGCCCTTACAAACTCCTTGGTTCAACTCCACATCATGACGGAGGCTCCCAAGCGACACCTAACCAATCTAGGAGGCACCACCTCCAAAAGGTAATAGATGGGGTTGGTGATGATGAACTCCTTGCTCTTGTGCTTCAAATGATAATCTCCCCAACACTCAACTCTCCTCACTGATTTGGCTGTGGTGGAGGAAGGATTGAGTGGAAAGCAACTTGGAAAGACTAGAAATCAAGTTTCATATGGTGGGAGTGGAGCAACTTGATCTCAACACAAGGGTAGGTAGTTTTCTTCTCAGAAATGTAAGGTAGGAGTGGTAGTTCTTTCTGATGGCTCTCTCCACGAATGAAGAGGAGGTGGAGGGGTATTTATAGCCTCCACACAAAATCCAACCGTTACACACATTTGACCAATCTCGGTCAGACCGAAGTTGACAACTCGGTGAGACCGAAAGTTCAAATCTTGTGAACGTTGGGATTTTCGGTGGGACCGAAAATACAATCTCGGTTAGACCGATTCTTCCAAAGTCTAGGGTTTGCCAATCTCGGTGGGACCGACTTTCTCATCTCGGTGACACCGATTTGAGTACAGAAGGTTACAGAAGCTTGGCAACACCAATTTCGGAATGACCGAGTTTGGAATCGGAAAATCCGAGATTCTAGGGTTTTGGCTATATGGCTGAGGTGGTTCATCTCGGTGTGGTGAGTTTGGAATCGGTGGGACCGAGATTACTTATGAGTTTATGTTGGAATGAAAGATTGCTGATTGTTTGAGAGATAAATCACTAAGCACTTTAGAGCAACCAGGTCATCATCATAACCTCATCCCTTTTAATAGTATTGGCTTTCCTATGGACTCAATGTGATCTTGGATCACTAAACCAAAAATGGAGTCTTGAGCTTTTGCCAATCCTTTCCTTAGCATCCTAGGGGTTCACCTCACCAGTCCTTTTGCCATGCCATAGTGGTTGACTTTCTGAAACATACTTGGTTAAAAGCATTAGTCCAACCACAAAGTATGTTGTCATTAATTACCAAAACCACCTAGGGAGCAAATGTGCTTTCAATCTCCCCTTTTGGTAATTGATGGCAACACACGAAAAAGATATCAAAGCTTCTTGAAAGAAGGACAGATTAGTCATTAAAGCTTTGATGACATGTAGTACACGAGCTCCCCTACAAGTGTGCAAGATTTTAGATTTTGGTTTTGGACTACCACAAGCACACATGAGAGAAAAGCAAGATGTGCTACATGCAGCTTGGCTATATGCATCGAGCGAGATGAGGGTAAATTAGATATGATGCATATGTGCATGGTGATTTCTTGCAAACAAGTATTCACAAGCAAGTCACCATCATGCACATCCTGCAGATGCATATACTTACCTTGAAGTTCCTTGGTGATGTACCAAGAAATAAACTTGGGAAAACACGGTTAGATAACACAAGAGTAGTTCTTCAACCAACAAAGAAGAACATCAAGAGTACCAAGCCGAGGATGACATGTATAAAAAGTGACTCATGATGAGCACTAGCTTGAATCAGCCAACATGTCTCCCAAGACTAAAAGATTTTCAATGAGCTCGAGAGATTTTGCTTTTCATAAAATACCAATTGTGATCTTTTAAGATACCAATTGTATAAGATACTAATTGTACTTTTCAAGATACCAATGGTGAGAACAAAATCAGAGAATAATGCCAAAAGTATTATCACAAAGAAATATATGGCAAAGCTTTGATGTGATCCTCTCCCCTTAAGGTAAGATTGTTTTCTTTCTTTAAGATATCTTTTCTCCCTTAAGTTCCCAGCTCCCCAGCTCCCCTAAATCTTCTCCCCTTTGACATCAAGTGCGAAAAGGATAGTAAACCAGAGGGACAGGAAAGATGGAAGGAAAGAAATGGGTTCATTAAGAATCACATCTGAGCAAATTTAGATATAAAGCATGTAAAACATTCAGATGAGCTGGAGATGATGGCACGATGAATGTAAATCGGTGACACCAAATGATGTGGATCGGTGAGGCCGAAAGTCGAGACTTAGGCTTCGATCCTTTTCGGTCGAATCAAAAGATTGAATCGGTGACGCCGAGTTTAATTCCAAGGAAATGTAGAAGTAATTCAGCTCACTTTGCAAGAAATGTTTCAGAAGATTGGCAATGAATTTGTAAAAGATTTTCAGGGAATTTATCAGAGCTAAAGAATATACACAAGAACAGGAAAAACAGAAATGAAAAGAGTGCTAGATGAAGTTTTTTTTTTTTTTTTTTTAAAAAAAAACAAGGAAACTCAATGAGAGAGCATAAGAGAAAACAAAAAAAACTCCAAACATATGTACTTCATCTAGATAGGGGTCGGCGACAAAGTCACCTATGTTTGAGTATATTGACTTAGGAGTCAAATGAGAACATTTGATCATAGGTCATACTCATCGTTTAAGCTCAAAATGGGGTTACCATTTTTCCATAAAGCATTAAATGTGATCACATCTTTTGAAGCTGCTTGTACTCATGACTTTGAGCAAAGCTTCTTCAAGATGTGAAAGACATACCTTGGGCTTGTTGTTGCTTGTTCTCATGTAGGTGAACTTGATGTAGTTGCTCATTGGATGTGAAGTTGGAGCACCATTTTCAAGTGTGTAGTTCATCTTCCTACATGGGTTAGGCAAGCAAGGAAATTCTCAAGAGTATCCAATATGACATGAGTGAAGTACTAGAAGTATATGGTGTCAAAAGGATATGTGGAATTTTGTTCCTTGAACTCAACATCCCAAAGAGCTAGATACTTGATCAATGACAAGATTACTCATGATTTGAGTGAGTGATAATCTTGTAGAATGTAGTTCATCCAAGTACGCAAGGAGTTAGATGCAATACAAGGGGCAAATGTGTCCAAGACATATGATCATCATCATAAGAGAAATATCAAGGATTAGTCAATTAGGCTCATGCCTTGCATGCATCAATGGAGTTTTCACTCCAAGTTTGAAGCATCAATGATGTTCAACTCACTCCTCAAGCGACAAAACACTTTCTCATCAAGTGGTTTTGTGAAGATATCTGCAAGCTGTTTGTCGATCTGAACATGCTTAAGATCAATGTCACCCTTAGCAATATGATCTCGAATAAAATGGTGATTTAACTTCAATGTGTTTTGTGCGAGAGTGTTGCACGGATTGTGTCCAATCTTAATTGCACTCTCGTTGTCACAAAGCAAAGGAACATGTCTTGCATTTATCCCATAGTCCTCAAGCATTTGTTTCATCCATAGCAACCGAAAGCACAACACGAACCAGCAGCAATATATTCTCGCTTCGCAGCTTGATAATGATATCGAGTTTTGTTTCTTGGATGACCAAGACACAAGGGATCGACCAAGAAATTGACATGTACCCGAAGTTGACTTTCTATCTATCTTGTCTCCGGCATAGTCCGAGTCGGAATAGCCAACAAGATCGAAAGAAGCTCTCTTAGGATACCGGATGCCAAAATTAGGTGTGTGTATCAAATATCTCACAATTCTTTTAACAGCTTTAAGATGACATTCTTTAGGAGCAGCTTGATATCGAGCACACATGCATACACTCAGCATTATATCAGGACGAGAAGCGCAAAGATATAGTAGAGAACCAATCATGGATCGATATACCTTTTGATCAACAGGTTCTCCATCTTTAGTCAAATCATTATGTCCATTAGTAGGCATGGGGGTTCTCATACCTTTGCTCTCCTGCATGTTGAACTTCTTGAAGAGATCTTTAGTGTACTTGGTTTGTGAGACAAAAGTGCCCTCCTTAGATTGCTTGATTTGCAACCCAAGGAAGAACTTCAGTTCACTCATCATGGACATCTCATACTTCTCTGACATAAGCTTCCCAAACTTCTCACTTTGAAATCGTGGTTAGTTGATCCAAAGATAATATCATCGACATATATTTGGCACACAAATAGTTCTCCGTCAACCCTTTTTGTGAATAGCGTTGAGTCAATTTTACCAATCTCAAATCCTTTTTCAAGAAGAAAGCTAGTCAAGCATTTGTACCAAGCTCTAGGGGCTTGTTTAAGACCATAAAGAGCTTTGTGCAATTTGTAAACATGATTGGGCTTTTTAGGATTCACAAATCCGGGAGGTTGTTTCACAAAAACTTCCTCTTCAATTTCTCCATTTAGAAAAGCACTTTTAATGTCCATTTGATAGAGAGTAATGTTATGGTGGTTGGCATAAGCAAGAAGAATGCGAATGGACTCAAGTCTAGCAACGGGGGCATAGGTCTCACCATAGTCCATACCTTCGACTTGTGTGTAACCTTGTGCTACGAGACGAGCCTTGTTGCGGATGACTTGTCCATCTTCATCTTGCTTGTTCCGAAACACCCATTTGGTTCCAATGACGTTTTGGTCATCATTGGGCTTCTCTACCAAAGACCAAACGTTGTTCCTCTCGAAGTTGTGCAGCTCTTCATGCATAGCGTTCACCCAATCCGGGTCTTCAAGCGCTTCTTCTACCTTCATTGGTTCAAGACTTGAGATGAATGAGTAATGCTCACAAAAGTTAGCCAAACGAGTTTTAGAGCGAGTGATTCTCCGAGTCGATGTCATTCATCATTTGTTCCACGGATGGTCCTTCTTGACTCTTTCTCGAACTCGAGATAGCTTTTGTCGTGGTCGTGGCTGAGCTTCCTCATCATCCTCATCTTCTTCTTCATCTGTGTTGTTGGTATTGTCTTGAGGTGGTGGAGAAGGAGGTTGTGGTGGATCTTCTTGTCGCACTTCCTCATCTTGGTGAGTTCCACTTGTGGAAGCCTCCATGTTGCCTTGAGGTTCACCTTGTCGTGAGGTAGAGGGCTCCACATGTGTAGATGAGGTACTCTCCTTCACCTCCATGGGACTAATCCTTCCAATGGACAAATCTTGAATGGCTTCCGATGGGTCCTTATCTCCTACATCAATAGGCATTTGCTCTACTTGCGAGCCATTAGATTCATCAAACTTCACATCTACCGTCTCCTCAACCTTTCGGGTGAAATTGTTGTAGACACGATAGGTGTGAGAGTTTGATCCATAACCGAGAAAAAGCCTTCATGAGTTTTGGGAGCAAATTTAGACCGACGATGCTTATCAAGAATATAGCATTTTGAACCAAAGACACGAAAATATCCCACTTGGGGTTTGTTACCCGTAAGGAGTTAGTATGAAGTCTTGCCGAGGAGCTTGTGAAGATAGAGTCTGTTGATGGCATGACAAGTCGTCTCGACGGCTTCACCCCAAAAGTGTTTTGGTGTCTTGTATTCATCAAGCATTGTCCTCGCCATCTCAATGAGCGTTCGGTTCTTCCTCTCAACAACCCCGTTTTGTTGGGGTGTGTACGTGGCTGAGAACTCATGTAGGATCCCTTCCTCATCGAGAAAAGAGTCCACATGGGCGTTCTTGAACTCCGTTCGTTGTCACTCCGAACCTTCTTGATCTTCACCTCAAATTGATTACGAGCCTTTCTAGCAAAGGTTTTGAAGATTTTCGAAACTGCGATTTGTCATCAAGTAGAAATACCCACGTAAATCTGGAAAAGTCATCAACAATAACTAGACCAAAGGAGTTACCACCAAGGCTTTTGTAAGCATTGGGACGAAGAGATCCATATGAAGAAGCTCAAGCGGTCTCCTTGTGGTCATGATATTCTTCACGGATGACTTCCTCCTACTTGTTTTCTGCTTGACATGCCTTTGCAGAGTCTATCTTTGTCAAAGAAAACATCTTTAACACCAAGAATGTGATCACCTTTGATTAGCTTATCTAAATTTCAGCATACCAACATGTCCAAGCCTTCTATGCCAAAGCCAACCTTTTGCAGATTTAGCAATAAAGCAAGTTCTAGGTTGAGCTTTCTTAGTGAAATCGACAATGTATAAGTCACCTCTACGAATGCCAAGAAAACCATGTTATGATTGTCATCTGCGAAAAACTTGGCAATCTACTTTGGTGAATAGCACATTGTATCCAAAGTCACTAATCTAGACACGGAAAGTAAATTGTATCCAAGTGATTCAACAAGCATGACATTTTTAATGGAGCTATCATGAGATATGGCCACCTTACCAAGGCCAAGTACCTTACCCTTGGAGTTGTCTCCAAAAGTCACATACTTGCGTGGACCATCGTTCTTTGCAAGCTCTCGAAACATGTCTTCATCTCCGGTCATGTGATCGGTGCATCCACTATCAAGAATCCATTCTTTGCCACCGGATATGTAGTCTCTCATATTTGCCATTAGATTGAGACTCTTCATGATCTTGTCTAGCTCGGTGTCCGAATCGTCATCATGCTCATGCTCATCATCATATTGACCCATAGATAATTCATCATCAATACCTAGGTCAATTTGACAATGACTTGCATCAGTTTTATCAACGTGATAATAGTCATCGGAATGCAAAACAAGAGCATTTCTTATTCGAACATTGATAAAACCGGGATCACCCTTCTTTTCATAAGATCGCGAAGCTCAAAGAAGCATTTATCAAAGTTAGGATCTTTGGGGCAACATATCAAATTCAACAGTTTTGTATAGAATTTCATCAAGACCTCTCAACGAGTAGTCCGGATAAAGTTCTTCCAAGAACTTCCACATAGCATGGGCGCACTCAAAGTTCGTGACAAGCTCAAGCAAGTTATCAGGCAAACCTCTAATGATAAGATTGACAGTTCTAAGGTTGCGAAGCAAATCAAGCTCTTCGTCTACAGTAGGGTGCAAGGGGTCAAGTGGTGGTACATATGGGGTTTCAACATATTTGCGCAAGTTGTATATCTTAAAGATAGCAAGCATTTCAATCCTCCACGAGTTATAGGACACTCCATCAAGAATAGGCACTCTATGACTAACACTCCCAAGCGTGAACACGTCCATCTTCCTCCAATGGTGTGCAAACCAAAGCAATGGAAACCAATCCAATGGAGACCAAAGCTCTGATACCAATTGTAGGATCGTTGAAGGCAAGAGTGTCTAGAGGGGGGGGGTGATTAGACAACTTGACAAGACAAAAGTTTATGCCTTTTGGTTAACATAAGTTCATAGCAAGTTCACAATGAAGGTCAAGTCAAGCATCATGCATACAAGTCGAACAACATACTAAACATGCAATTCTAGAGTATAGGGCAGCGGAAAGTAAATTGCATGAATAGTAAGGGAGAGATTGTGAAGAGCAAACGCAATTGGAGACACGGAGATTTTTCTCGTGGTTCCGATAGGTGGTGCTATCGTCAATCCACGTTGATGGAGACTTCAACCCACGGAGGGTAACGGCCTGCTGAGTCCACGGAGGCTCCACCCACAAAGGGTCCACGAAGAAGCAACCTTGTCTATGCCATCATGGCTTACGCCCACGGAGGACTAGCCTTACTCGGGGTAGATCTTCACGAGTAGGCGATCTCCTTGCCCTTACAAACTCCTTGGTTCAACTCCACATCATGACGGAGGCTCCCAAGCGACACCTAACCAATCTAGGAGGCACCACCCTCCAAAAGGTAATAGATGGGGTTGGTGATGATGAACTCCTTGCTCTTGTGCTTCAAATGATAATCTCCCCAACACTCAACTCTCCTCACTGATTTGGCTGTGGTGGAGGAAGGGATTGAGTGGAAAGCAACTTGGAAAGACTAGAAATCAAGTTTCATATGGTGGGAGTGGAGCAACTTGATCTCAACACAAGGGTAGGTAGTTTTCTTCTCGAAATGTAAGGTAGGAGTGGTAGTTCTTTCGATGGCTCTCTCCACGAATGAAGAGGAGGTGGAGGGTATTTATAGCCTCCACACAAAATCCAACCGTTACACACATTTGACCAATCTCGGTCGGACCGAAGTTGACAACTCGGTGAGACCGAAAGTTCAAATCTTGTGAGCGTTGGGATTTTCGGTGGGACCGAAAATACAATCTCGGTTAGACCGATTCTTCCAAAGTCTAGGGTTTGCCAATCTCGGTGGGACCGACTTTCTCATCTCGGTGACACCGATTTGAGTCTGAAGATTCTGAAGCTTGGCAACACCAATTTCGAATGACCGAGTTTGGAATCGGAAAATCCGAGATTCTAGGGTTTTGGCTATATGGTGAGGTGGTTCATCTCGGTGTGGTGAGTTTGGAATCGGTGGGACCGAGATTACTTATGAGTTTATGTTGGAATGAAAGATTGCTGATTGTTTGAGAGATAAATCACTAAGCACTTTAGAGCAACCAGGTCATCATCATAACCTCATCCCTTTTAATAGTATTGGCTTTCCTATGGACTCAATGTGATCTTGGATCACTAAACCAAAAAATGGAGTCTTGAGCTTTTGCCAATCCTTTCCTTAGCATCCTAGGGGTTCACCTCACCAGTCCTTTTGCCATGCCATAGTGGTTGACTTTCCTGAAACATACTTGGTTAAAAGCATTAGTCCAACCACAAAGTATGTTGTCATTAATTACCAAAACCACCTAGGGAGCAAATGTGCTTTCACCCTCTCAGTCGGCGACTCAAAAAATGTGAGCTCAGAACAGAACACTCTGTACGTCATAAGACTCGGTGTCTGCTCCCGCAACAGCGGACAAGCCCCTGAGTCATGTGCAGGCTTACCACAAGTATCACATAAAATAGCCACACACTCAGCAATAAAATGGCCCTTATCACCACATCGATAACATAGCATTCTTTCCTTTTTTCTTGCAAACTTTGCTGCCCTGTCCATCTCAGTCCTGTCAGAAGCCTCCACCGACATAGGCTCGGCCTCAACCGTATCAGGAACCACCACATCCTCCAGTGCCGTCACCACCTCCATAGCCTGGCAAGACAACCCAGTCTCCTCAGTAACAGCGCCGACCACCGTCTCATCAACAGCAACATGATGCTGCCTTGGACGGTAACGACCCCCTCTGCCACCTCGGCCACCACGATTGCCACGGAAACCGCCTCGGTTACGATGAACCGGTCCAGATGCCCCTTCAACAAAACCGCCCGTCGGCCCCAAGAAAGGCCTCTCGGCCGAACCATCGCTCTGCTAGGCATACCCCCGTCCACCACCCGTAGACGAGGATCCCCGGTGATGTCCATCTCCATACGCATTATAACCATCATCACCCCACTGCCCACGAGGTGCCGAATGAACATCCCCACTAGCAGAGACCTGCGGCGCCTGTGCCTGCTGCAAAACCGGCGCCGTCGAGTTATTCGCGTGCCTTGCCACGAAGTGCGGCGGCCTAGCCCCTGTTTGAGCCGCCACCGGACGCTTGCCATTAGCGGCAGGAGGAGGCGGCCTTTGGGTCGGGACACCACGGCCCGCGACAGCCCCAGGGGTCGGCACGGGCGGCCGAAGTCCACCCCGTCCCGCAGCAGGTAGCGGCACCACCGGCGCGGTAGGCGCACTCAGCGATAACCCGCGCCCGGCTGACCGGACATAAGCGCGCCACCAACAGCGGTCTTGGGCGCCGACGACCGATGCCGCCGGGCGGTTCCGATCCCCGACGCGGTGGCGCACCACCCGCCAGCTCCGGCGGCACACCAGCGCCGCCGCTACCGTCCCTCATTGCAGCATGCCGCCTCGCCGCGGCCACCTCCCGCCGGCTGCGTTGGCCCTCCGCGGCCCGCAGCGCCCGGAGCGGCATCTTTGGCAGGGGGTACTCCTCGTCCAGCCATGCTCGGAGAGGAGGGATGCGCCGAGCTCGCGCACCACCACGAAGATGTCACTGTTGGATCCAAACAAGCAACGAAGACGCACCTCCGCCGCATCGTGACCGGCCATCGAAGCTAGACGGCACGAGTCGCCACTGAAAGAGTACGGTGGAGCGTACCAGCCGTCAAGGAGATCAAGTGTGTACAGCGAGATGTCGGAGTGGAAGTTAAGCTGGATGAACCTAAGGCTCGAGTGTTGCTAAGAAAGCGGAACTGCCACCTAGGTCGCCTGCTCGAGCGGCTCCAGAGGCCCCCTCGATCCTGGGGATTTGGATCATTTGCCCCACTTTACATAGGGTTTGATGATTTGCCCGAGGGTTATGTCAATGGCTAGTGGCCCCGGCCCCACTCGTCAATCTTTTTTAGAAAAGGGGGAGGGAAGCAAATAATCTCTACTCCTAATGGAGCACTTGGTAGCCTTGTACGGTTTTTTTCATTCGTCCCACCTCCCACCATCCCCCTCCAACTGTTTTTTATCTCTTTACAAATCCCCTCTCCCGCAGGTTTATACCGGTTATTAAACTTCGATAATGCAATAAATATCACAGGGAATAAATCAGATCACGGTTGGCAGTCAATCTCAAACATGCTGATAAATTTGGTAACAGAATAAATTCAAATGAAAGGGTGGGGGGGTTCGTATACATAAGGGTGGTAGGTCTCCATCGCATACTTACTCCATAATCAATCGCAATCCTAATCTCCATCACATATATACATAATTACTATAGAACCAATCACGATCATATTTTGCATCGCATACATAATTACTCCTTCCCTTTTTTGAGGGAAAAAAGTTTCCTATCACCACGACTGATTTTCTCGCGTCCTCTCCTGCACGCACAAAAAAATCACCCGTGCCTTGACCGTGGGGTGGGACTCAACCGCCGTGCAGCGCCGCCTCTCCTTCGTCGCCCCTGCCTGCTCCGCACCGACTCCCAGCGCAACCTCTTTTTCGATGCCCCCGTGCACCACCTCGCCGCCGCCACTGTTGCCCTGCGCGCCCGCCTCTATGGCCTCGACGACCACGCCCCCTCCCGCACCGTCCTCGCGCTCAAGCACCACCCGCGCATCCATGCCGGCGTCAACCACGTCGAGAAGGTCGAGTAGCAAAGATGACAACAATTATATCAATAAAAAAATCACGGCTATGTGTTAAATAAAGGGGCCAACCTTCGGATGATGTAAGTTGCAGACATACTCAGGTTTATTCTCCGTTGCCAACATATTTTTATTTAACCACGATATGTTTCAGCCACTAGATCGGAAATATAAAACCCCCGCAGAGAATCAGTTCTTTTCGTGATATTAATTAATATTGATTGCTATTTGTTTTGAATATTTAAGCCATAAGGATACCACAATTAAATTACGGTTACAACATGAAAGTTTTAGAGTAGTTAATTTTGTGTAGATGAGTGCAAGGGTACCTTTTTCTTATGTTTTTTAAGTAGAATTAAAGATATGGAAACATCACTGAGTAAACAAGAAGTTAAGTGGATTAACATTAAGAAGCAAATTTAGTTTCAGGAGAGTTTCCCTACAGTGTCTAGGAGAAATTAGTATACATGGTCATGCTTGTTTTATGAACTCGATAATCTTGCATCTAGATTATATTATTTTCTCCAACCTAGATCGACGAGGCATTGTTTTCCACCTACATGTGTAAGACAAGATTTGCAGTGTTACTAGAGCTTGACTTGTGTAGAAAGGTCCAGTTCACCTACATGTGTTGATGCTTGTAGGCTACGTGCTCAGTTGTACTGAAGTAGCAAGCACAAACAAGTTCATGCCATGCCAATATTTACAGCAAGGGTAATCTTGTCTTCCCATTATTCTTGGAAAAGAGTTCACCTTCTCATTCAGATGTTCAGATAGGTTTATTGCTCACTTTGGGGATCTCTTGCAGGCTAAACGTAGTATGTGAATGGGGGAAGCCAGCCAAAGTTCTTGACTGGTGAATGTCAGAGGTGGCGTTTGAGATTTTCCCAAGTACTCCCTCCATCCCAAAATAAGTGCAGATTTTTTTTCAACACATTCATGAAATATCTCTGAAGCTTTTGAAATTTCCCCTTGTCCTGACATTTCTAAGCTGCTGAAATTTCATATGTAATATTTTTCTCAACACTCTGTTTTCTAACTAGATCTGCACTGGCTTAGGGATATTTTTTAAACAATCCTTGAATATCACACAAAATATGCACGTTTATTGTAAAAAATATTGAGCATTGAACTAGTCAAAGTTAGAAGTAAAGTGGGGCAGAAGATCCAATTTCTTCCTCAATCCCTAGCCACCACCTACGAGCACACCCTGCCACAGATCTCTCTTCCTGCTGTCATTGTCGGACGCTGCCGGCGGCCGTGCTGCCCTTCCCACCTAATTGGCCGTGGTGGGCGCTATGCAGCGGCTCAGTTAGTCGTTCGGCCACCGGCGCGACACGTCGGTGGAGCGCTGCTTCAGCCATTGGCAAGCCGGCCTCCCGCGCTGGGATATGGTTCTGGCTAGTTTCTACCCCCTATCAAATTTATGGTCTTGGGGCTTAGGAGGGGCGTGACCGGCGGCTGGTGGTCCTCTGGCTGCCGCCCGTTGAGGCTTCGGTCATGCTCATGCATGAGGTTCAGGGCCCGGGTCACATGCCCCAAGCGTTGCACTAGTTGTCGCCACAGCCACCGGCCTCTACTCCTAATCTGTTTTTGGGCGGCTGGCATCCTCGATGTGCTTGCCCAGATTCAGATCAGGACGATTTGGTTGCGGTGATGAAGATCAGGTCAGCCGATGGCGGTGGTTGCAGACTGTGCTGCAATGACCTCGATGGCTCCAAACGGTGAACGTCACCAAAAGGTCTAATGGTTAACTTCGGTGGTGAGATACAGAATATGAACGATACTTTGACGCAGAGGCATGGTTATGCAGCAGTAGCGGTTGCACATCGCATGTAGTTGTTGGGATCGCGAAAAAGTGGTGGCGACAACACATGAGTGATTTTGATGATGGTGCTACTTGTGCACCGGGTCTTGAGCTTCGGGGTGAAAAGCCTAGGTCTAGCCCATGATGGTCATACCTAGCAATGACGATTTTTTTACATCGTTACCTTATAGAAGGCATTGCTTGGATTTTGTTCGGAGTGATTCTTCAGGGTGACCTAGATTCTTGCCTTGTTAGTTGGATTCGGTGACGGCGGTGCTTGAGCGTCGCTACCTTCCCGAAGGCGTTGGTGTTGAAGAAACTCGCCGTCCATGTGGTTTCATGAGATGGTTGGTGCGGATATGGTCATTGCTGTAGTTTGCCGATCGCGGATTTGATTGCCTGGTTTTAATTTTGTTTTTCTCGCCTACTGATAGCTTCGGTATTATATGACTTTGCTATTTGGCCGGCGTGTGTGTTGTGCGCGTCGTGTGTGTTGGTTGTGTGCATCCTAATTATGCAGAGCCGCTCGAGTGTGATCATTATGTTTGTATCCTCTTGATGCTTCATTATGAGGCAATACATCCACCCTTTTTTGAAAAAGATGAACCTAAGGAATGGATTAGCAATAATCCTACACCTAATGGACAGAAATTATTCTATAGCTGACTTGATTTTCTCGCAAAATAGGGACTTTCGGTAGGCGTAGCATTGTGTATACTATAACCCCGAACAGGGTGTGGAAATTCAGTTCGAGCAAAGAAAAGTCAAGATAATAATAGCAGTCACGTCCTTTTGCACTTCCGAGAAATCCTGAAGCCTGAACAAACGGTTTCTACGGTGATTCTTCTCTTCTCATCTCAACAAAGTATCAGCAAGGTCAGTTAGTGTTGAGATATTTTCCATCTATTCATCATTGAAAGCATCAGCAACAAGGCATTGGCAAGGGTCACTCAATGTTGAGATACTTTCCAACTCTTTGTTTTTTGCGAGGTTATTTTCCAACTCTTCATCATTGAAAGTATGAACAACAACGAGTTTTAGTTGTTGTTCTAATCTAGACTAGTCTGGTCTTGTTGTCTAAAATCTGATGGGTTATATACTTCACTAACTCACACATATCACTACCTTTAAATTTTTTCAAGAATTAATGATACACTGGTGGATAGAAAAAAGAGTCCCGATTCGATACAACCCCTCCTCACTAAACGTATAAAGGGTAATTTGGACCTTTCACATATCATACTGTTCGCACACGAACATGTCGCCGTGTACCCTGTTAGAGTTGTGTCGAATATTATTGTACAAGTTAGGTTACAGTTGGACTTGGTTTTGGACTGTATGTAGACAGGATAGGAGTCGTCTCCAAGTAGGACACCTGTATCCTAGACCTCTCATATATAGCGGGGGTAGACACACGATGTAACCTATGCCAACATAATAGCACGGGTACGCGGGGGAGCCGGCGGCGTGTGCCGGTGCCCGGGCGGCAGGGGTGCGGTATTGTGACGGTGTCACGGGGAGGAGCGCCCGTAGTCATGCCCCGGGGATGTAGCCATATCGGTGAACCTCGTTAACAAATCTCGGTGTCATGCTTGTGTGATTGCTTGGTCCTTGGTAGATCGACAGAGCGCCTCGGATTTATTCCAACAAGTGGTATCATGAGCAAGGTTCGAGGAGGTTGCGAACAGTTGATCTAGAGGAGAGGAGCAAAAAGATTCGTCGAACCGATCGTGCAAAAGTCGGTTGGTTGAATCGACAACTGTGGAAGGTCGATGGTGCGGCGTGGTTCTTTTCAGGTTCCTGGAAGCTATCAGGGGCAGCAGGCTGGCGGCGCGCGCAGGCGGGTACGCGATAGATCGATTCGGATCGAGGCCGATCGAGCTACAGACTCGATTGGAAGAAGACTCGGCAGCGGCATGTTTCCAGGGACTCGGCGATGGATCGTTCCAGGTGGTGGCGTCACGTAGCGTCTAATCGGTCTTGCGAGTCGCAGCGCGGGGAGGCCCAAGCGTATGTGCTCCAAAGCGTGGAGGCCTGTTGCGGCCCAGGAGGGTGACAGGGCCCAGCCGGGCTGGTGTGCTGCTCGAGGCCGATCGGGCTGAGTACAAGGCAAAGGCGGGCATTTCCTAACGGGCGCCTTAAGCGCCCGTTTCTTCTGTTCCCACAAACGGGCGCATACCCCGCGCCGCGCTGGGCCGGCCCGTTTCATTTTTTTTCCTGTTTAAAAACTGCAGCAAAATCTTACTGCGAACGTGAGGGCTCGAACTCGCGACCTGTCCGTTGAAACGACAACACACTAACCAACAGACCAGCATACCGACTGTGTCCACATATTTATTTTCATTCCTTTATGTACGTAAGCCTCAAGAGCCCACCAATTCACTGCTCGCTGATTTCTGGTTCCTTTTTTCTTTTTCTTTTCTCATTTTCCTTTTTATATTTTCTTAAAAATGCGAATTTTTAAAAATTCGTGAAATTTGTAAATTGGATGAACTTTTATCAAATCGATGAACTGCTCTTAAAATTCGATGAAAATTTTAAAATTCTATGAACTTTTTAAAACGTGAACAATTATTGAGGACATGAACAAAAATTTATATACGACAAGCATTTTTCAAATATACACTGAACATTTTTTTGGTGTACGATGAACAATTTTTAACTACACAATGAACATTTGTGTGGTAGACATTGAAATAATTTGAAACATATTATACACTTTTTATATAAGATGAACAAATTTTATACACTGAACATTTTTTTGTAATATAATCTGAACAATTTTTAACTACACATTGAACAATTTTGTGATGCGCTGAAAAACGATTTAAATACCCATTGAACATTTTTTTGATGTACACTGAACTTTCCTTACTGAGCTTTTTAAAATTCATCAGCTTTCAAATCCGTGAACTTTTTCCTGAAATGAGTGAACACCTTTGAATACATGAATCTTTTTTTAAAACAAATTCGTGAAACTTCTTTTTTTTTGTTCATCAGTTTTTTTTTGGAACAGCGCGGTCTCAGTTATATATTAAGAGTTTCACGGTAAAGTCTGCATGTCGAGGGTAGTAGCTCGACTGGTTATTCTGCGCGTGGCACGTCGTCAACGCGAGTTCGAATCCTCGCTGCCGCATGCACCAGCATTTTTTAGTGTTTTTTACGTTGGCGCTTCGTGATACTGGGCCGGCCCACGAGGGCGCTGCAGTGGGCGCCAATTGTGTTCAGCGGCGCTGAAGGCGCCCTATAGGAGCTCCCGCAAAGGCGTGGTGCGGCTCAGGCACGGACGTGTGCAGGCAATGCTGCAGCAGGATTGGATCGGTGCTACGTTGACTGCTGAGCTGGAGATTTGTTATTAAAAAGGGAAAGGAACGAAGTCCTGACGTGCATGCATGATGTCAAACAGCATTGGCGTGGAATCAAGAAGGGTTTTTTTGGGTCCTGTTATGCTAAGGGTACACAGAAGGCTGCCATGAAAAGGGACAAGTTCTGGATTAGAGGTCTATGCGTACACAAGAGTTACTAGCAAATGGCAACAAGAAAATTATGCAGAAAGTATGCGTGGGGTCAAGTTTGCATGGAGATTTTTTCTGGTGGGTCATGTTTGCGGGAAGTGCTCGGAGTGTGTACGACAAAGGACAAAGGACGTGCATATAATAAGGGTCGGGAGGAATCTGGAGTGCGTCGTGACAGGATCATGCATACAGTATGTCAGCGGTTGCGAAGATGTCGCGGGCGGACACGATGCGAGGTGGAGCATGGTTGCGATCGGATAATTTAATTTGGGTCGGATGGGTATCTGGCGGATCAACAGATATGTTGGTCAAAGGAGAAGACGGCGGTGATTTCAGCGACGACGACATAGGGCGTGATCTTGATGGTGGCCAACTTCGGGCGTGGAAACATGTGGTGCGAGCTTGAGGGCTTGTGCGGCTTGACAAGACAATGACGCAGGTTTATTCAAGGTTGTGTACACATGAAAGCTTGAAGTCGACAGGCGTGGGGTGGCTCGTACAACCACCATGGAGTCATGTTGAAGGTGGAGCCGAGTCGATGGGCGACTTCACTCTGGTTGATGGAGGGCTACGCCTAAGAATTGAGAGAGTCGAAGCCTATTTCATGGGATAGTGAGAGACACGTGGATCGAATCGGGTACCGTGGTCCGATGGAGACGTGATACTCGGCATCGGTCGGTGATGATCGGTGGTTTTCTGATGGGGGTTGAGGCGGTATGGGCTAGCTACCCGGAGACTCGACCAGATACAGCAGAGGCTCGACGCGGTGATAGCGGCGAGGCGCGGTAAGCACGGACACGGTGACAGACAAGGCACCGACGGTCGGACAAAGCAGGTGCGGTGTCTTTGAAGCAGTGTTGACGAGTACCAGATTCAAGTTGGTGACTGAGTCTATCGGTGCTAGTTGATTGACAGGAGTTGACCGTGGAGAATCTGAGAAAGTAGCGGAAAGTCTGAAATTGTCAAAGCTGAGAGAGTACATGGCCGTATGTTCTGTGGTGTTCAGTGCACATGGCAAAGTGCGGATGACAAATACAGAAGGAGGCGGAGTGCTATAGCCGTGGGACATGCCAGAGACTATCCGGAAGAAGGGTGAGACGATTATGAATTTGACTCAGGGTGACACAGGGCGACGGTGAAATTCCTTCAAGTTTCAGACAGACGGTCATGAAAGAGCAGTGATGTTGAGTTCAGGTAACTCTTATATGTGGCGTTCAATATGTGAGTTGTTCATTTTCACGCAGACAGTGGCCGGTGTGTGATGGCGTTGAACGGATTCTCCGGAAGTTGGGAGTACAAAGTAGAGTAATGAGGAACTTAATTTTGCTCGAGTGTTGATTGTGAAGAAGACAAGAAGGATGCAGGTGGAGTCACATGGAGTCTGGGAGTAGCAGCGGTGCTCATGGTGTATCTCAAGTCCAATGTACATGGAGGTTCGACGCACGGATGAATCCAAGGTGGTGGAGAATATTTGCCAAGGTGGAGTTTGTTAGAGTTGTGTCGAATATTATTGTACAAGTTAGGTTACAGTTGGACTTGGTTTTGGACTGTGTGTAGACAGGATAGGAGTCATGTTCAAGTAGGACACGTGTATCCTAGACCTCTCATATATAGCGGGGGTAGACACACGATGTAACCTATGCCAACATAATAGCACGGGTACGCGGGGGAGCCGGCGGCGTGTGCCGGCGCCCGGGCGGCCGGGGTGCAGTATTGTGACGGTGTCACGGGAAGGAGCGCCCGTAGTCATGCCCCGGGGATGTAGCCATATCGGTGAACCTCGTTAACAAATCTCGGTGTCATGCTTGTGTGATTGCTTGGTCCTTGGTAGATCGACAGAGCGCCTCAGATTTATTCCAACATACCCTCGACGCCGGGGGCGATGCACCCTAGCTCACGTCGAAGGAGACTCGCCGGAAGCGCGGTACGCAAGACAATCCGGCGGGCTCTTTTGATGACCCCAAAACCCCACACGCCCGGGAGGGACTCCGTCACGGCGCAAGGCGGCTATGGGCTGCCCTAGGTCGGCCTGACCGCCCCTAGGGCCTCGAGGTTCGTCACCCTGCAAAAGAAAAACGAACGATGAGGAAGAAGAAGAACAAGGGAGAAGATAAAAGTAAAGGTAAAAGGTGATAAATAGATTTGTCGATTGTGTGTTGTTGTTCAATCGGCCGTCGCCTCTTATCTATATAAGAGGCGGATGAACTTCCCGTACAAGAAAAGGACTTGCCTTGCCGTCCAAATCATCAAAATCTAACCAAACTCGGACTTCTCACGACCTCCGGCCCGGATGTCCGGCTCTAGGCCCGGATGATCCGACCTAGCCCAGTTTTCTGACAGCAGCTCATTGTTTGGCCTCTAAAATCCACATACGACCACTGATTTGGACGAGTTTTATATCAAAATCAACCGCCTCGACGAGACTCACAACTTTCATGTTGAACACTTTTCGATCTGAGGTCATCTTGAGGGTGCTTCGGGCTGTTTTCTAACATCTGCACCCGAAAAAACTGTCCGGACGTCCGGACTTCTACCCGGACTGTCCGGCCTCCATTCGGATCATCCGGGACTGGACCCAGATCATCCGGCTTCAGCGCCAACCTTCTGGTGTCTTTGTGCTTCAGTTACCCAGATGATCCGGACCCCGGCCCGGATGATCCGGCCAAATATTGTTGCAGCGCACGGTTTTGCCTATAACTTTTGCATACGACCTCGGATGGGGACAATTTTATATCTAAATCGTCCGTTTCGACGAGACGAACAACTTTGCAGTTGTAACTTTTTCCATCCAAGGCCGTCCTAATTAGGTTTCATGCCATTCTTTGATCTGGTGTGAATACGAGCATCTTTAAGATTGGCATAACTTTTGCATCCGAGCTTCGTTTTGGACCATTTCTATATTTATTTTGATCGGCTTGAAGAGAGCCATCCAGTGGTGACATGAACTTATAATTTTAACATCATCTCATTATAGCATCAAGTCACTCTTTGCGATCATGCCATTTTCGAGCGTCAACACATGCCCCCCCTGTTATTTTGGTAAAGCTAGCGTGCTAAAAAATAACTTGTACCGTGTTGGTTCTAAGGACGATGTGAACACTCCATCGGCCACTTTGCATGTGCTTAGGGCGATAAATATATATTGGCCATTATTTGCTTGAATCCTTGATGCAAACTTTGGTGAAACCTTCTCAACTTCATTAATAATCCAATAATAAAGTTTCATAGATATGTATCTCAAGGTCATCCCCGGAACCATATTATTCACCCTTTTGCTAGGATTTTGCAGATAATCAACAATGAACTTTCTCCAATCCTTACTTTCGCCTGCATAAGAAAAATTCATTAGTGGCCGAAGCGGTGGACTTCGGTTCGGCCTTACCTATTCTGACGTGACTTAGCATCGGCTATTGATAGAAATACAATGCACCATGAGTAACATAGCAGCCGGATGCTTGCTGTGCCAACTCTCTCGAATTGCCATGTCTAGAAATATGAAAAAATTTAAAGCAACCCAAGGTAAATTTTGTATCTAGACATACCTCAAGATAAACTATAAGTGATTTGTCAAAACATCGATAACTCTTGTATATTTGTTGCACTACTCATAACGAATCACCGAAAGCCTCAATATGTATAGCACCTATCGCAACCAAAAGCTCCAAACTGAATAAAATTTCATATTCGGCTTTTATTATTGTGCAAAAATATTTTAAGTGATATGAGGCTTGTTTTGGTCTCCTATTGAACTAAGGACGATGTTAGGATACTACACCGGCCATGCATTGACATAATCTTAGGAAGATAGATAAATATCGGCCATTACCATGTAAACTTCATTCAAAGCACATATAGCCGAAATAAATAAATGAAATGACAAATCAAGTATTTCGGCTCTTTGGATCAGCAACAAACTTGTATCTAATTAAATGTATAGTGATTTGGCAATACCCTTTCATGATGTAAGAAATTGTATTGCATCCATAGATTAAAATAAGCCCATTCAGGGTTACCAATCATACCTGATGACAAATTCCATGGCGTAGGCGTTAATGGCATAGTTGAAGAATATGGATAATGTGTAGACTGAAGATGTTGAAACCTTCAGTTTGGTCCTTCATAGTTTTCACTCTTTTCCTTCTTCACCTTCGCCGCACTTCTTGTAATGGAAGCTTGCACATAATTATTATTTTGAGTACTTTCTTTGGGAACGCATGCCATGTTCCTTTCTTCAAGTTCTTGTGCACTAAGCTTTTGTAACTCCTTTTGCCAATACGATAAGCCGAGTGGGCACCTCGACTGTGATTTTGTTTCAATCAATGGCAACTCTTTTTGGGCCTTGTGCACCCTCAACTTCTTTTCTTCAGATTTGGCACTCTGATTTTTATCAATTGATTGCCTCACTTCTTTGCCTTTTGTAGCCAATGTCAACACTTTAATTGGCTCTTTGTTATTTAAGATCAAATCTGAAGTAGCACACTTACGACCATCTCTTTTCATGCGGTAAACTTGCTTTACCACCTCTTTCTTCTTCCTTGAGCTCTGGATCGATTCCTTATGATAGAAACGGTCTTTGACGCGTGATTGTTCAAATGTTGATCTTTTTGGAGCTGCATAGTATTGGTGAGATGGTCTAGAATAAGATGGAGAATGTGCCCTTGTATCATACCTGTCCCATGATGAATATGTACCTATATGAGCATAGGAGGGCATCAACGGCATTGGCGTTGGCGGCCCAAAATAAGGATATGGATATGTTGCATGAAAATTATCACTTTGCCAATACCAATCCTCATATTTGCGCCTTGGGGATGATCTTGGTTTCTTTGCATGATTTGGCCGATAAGCATTCTTCTCTTCACTCTTCTTTTGATATTTATCCAATAGTTCAGCGAAGGTGATTTTTGATCTCTTACACTTGCGCTTATTTTGGCCGTTGTTTTCTTTTGGTTTGCTTTCATCAATCATTGGATTTCTTGCTGCCCCCCAGTCCTTGGCGTCTCCATTGTAGCTTTGATGGAATTCTCGCCCTCAAGATTATGTTCGTTATGCTCTTCAACAACTTCTTTACTTGAAAGCTTGATCCCATCACCTGCAGCTTTTACATTCTCTTTGAATGGATCGGCTTGAAGCAGCCGATGCAAAAACTTTTTGCCATCGGGACCAATCGGAATAGACTGGTCATCTCTGGGTGTTTCAACAAACTTCAGTCATCCTTTTTCAATGGCCGATTTAACTATTTGACGAAACATGTTGCAATCCTCAAAATTATGCTTGGATGAACCATGCAGCTTACAATACATTCGGCCTTGGATTGATGGCTTAACATGGTGATCAAGAATTGTAATGTGATTATTTTTCAGCAACAAATCAAATATTTGATCACACTGTTGGAAATATGCCCTAGAGGCAATAATAAATGGTTATTATTGTATTTCCTTGTTCATGATAATTGTCTATTGTTCATGCTATAATTGTATTAACTGGAAACCGTAATACATGTGTGAATACATAGACCACAACATGTCCCTAGTGAGCCTCTAGTTGACTAGCTCGTTGATCAACAGATGGTCATGGTTTCCTGACCATGGACATTGGATGTCATTGATAACCATAGCACAAGATCGTGTAGTTTGTTTGCTAAAGCTTTTCTAATGTCAAGTATCATTTCCTTAGACCATGAGATTGTGTAACTCCTTGATACCGTAGGAGTGCTTTGGGTGTACCAAACGTCACAACATAACTGGGTGGCTATAAAGGTGCACTACGGGTATCTCTGAAAGTGTCTGTTGGGATGGCACGAATCAAGATTGGGATTTGTCACTCCATATGACGGAGAGGTATCTTTGGGCCCACTCGGTAATGCATCATCATAATGACCTCAATGTGACTAAGTAGTTAGTCACGGGATCATGCATTATGGAACGAGTAAAGTGACTTGCCGGTAACGAGATTGAACGAGGTATTGGGATACCGATGATCGAATCTCGGGCAAGTAACATACCGATTGACAAAGGGAATTGCATACAGGATTGCTTGAATCCTTGACATCGTGGTTCATCCGATGAGATCATCGTGGAACATCTGGGAGCCAACATGGGTATCCAGATCCCGCTGTTGGTTATTGGCCAGAGAGTTGTCTCGGTCATGTCTACATGATTCTCGAACCCGTAGGGTCTACACACTTAAGGTTCGATGACGCTAGGGTTATAAAGGAAGTTTGTATATGGTTACCGAATGTTGTTCGGAGTCCCGGATGAGATCCCGGACGTCAAGAGGAGTTCCGGAGGTAAAGATTTATATATGGGAAGTCCAGTTTCAATCACCGGAATAGTTCGGGGGTTATCGGTATTGTACGGGGACCACCGAAAGGTGTCCGGAGGTCGACCGGGTGGGGCCACCTGCCCAAGGGGGCTTGATGGGCTGAATATGGGAGGGAACCAGCCCCTAGTGGGCTAGTGCGCCCCTCCCCAAGGGCCCAAGGCGCCTAGGGTTGAAAACCCTAGGGGAGGGGGCGCCTCCACCTTGCTCGGGGGGCAAGCCTCCCCTCCTGGCCGCCGCCCCTCCCCTCTAGATGGGATCTGGAGGGGGCCGGCCCCCTCTCCCCTTCCCCTATATATAGTGGGGTTTTTTGGGGCTGCCAAGAACATGAGTTTCCCTCTCTCCTGGCGCGGCCCTACCCCTCTCCCTCCTCATCTCTCGCAGTGCTTGGCGAAGCCCTGCTGGAGTGCCACGCTCCTCCATCACCACCATGCCGTTGTGCTGCTGCTGGATGGAGTCTTCCCCAACCTATCCCTCTCTCCTTGCTGGATCAAGGGACGGGAGACGTCACCGGGCTGCACGTGTGTTGAAGGCGGAGGCAGCGTTCTTCGGTGCTTAGATCGGATTCGGCCGAGATCTGAATCGCTTCATGAACGACTCCACCGACCGCGTTCTTGTAATGCTTCCGCATCACGATCTTCAAGGGTATGAAGATGCACTCCCCTCTCTCTCGTTGCTAGTATCTCCATAGATTGATCCTGGTGATGCATAGAAAATTTTGAATTTCTGCTACGTTCCCCAACAGTGGCATCATGAGCTAGGTCTATTGCGTAGATTCTATGCACGAGTAGAACACAAGTTGTTGTGGGCGTTGATTTTGTTCAATATGCTTACCGTTACTAGTCCTATCTTGTTTCAACGGTATTGTGGGATGAAGCGGCCCGGACCGACCTTACAAGTACGCTTACGTGAGACAGGTTCCTCCGACTGACATGCACTTGTTGCATAAGGTGGCTAGCTGGTGCCAGTCTCTCCCACTTTAGTCGGATCGGATTCGATGAAAAGGGTCCTTATGAATGGTAAATAGCAATTGGCATATCATGTTGTGGTTTTGGCGTAGGTAAGAAACGTTCTTGCTAGAAACCCGTAGCAGCCACATAAAAAACTTGCAACAACAATTAGAGGACGTCTAACTTGTTTTTGCAGCATATGTCGTGTGATGTGATATGGCCAAGAAGGATGTGATGAATGAAATATATGTGATGTATGAGATTGATCATATTCTTGTAATAGGAATCACAACTTGCATGTCGATGAGTATGACAACCGACAGGAGCCATAGGAGTTGTCTTTATTTATTGTATGACCTGCGTGTCACTGAATAACGCCATGTAATTACTTTACTTCATTGCTAAACCGTTAGCCATAGTAGTAGAAGTAATAGTTGGCGAGACAACTTCATGGAGACACGATGATGGAGATCATGATGATGGAGATCATGGTGTCATGCCGATGACGATGATGATCATGGAGCCCCGAAGATGGAGATCAAAAGTAGCAAAATGATATTGGCCATATCGTGTCACTATTTGATTGCATGTGATGTTTATCATGTCTATGCATCTTATTTGCCTAGAACGACGGTAGTAAATAAGATGATGCCTCATAATAATTTCAAGAAAGTGTTCCCCCTAACTGTGCACCGTTGCGAAAGTTCGTTGTTTCGAAGCACCACGTGATGATCGGGTGTGATAGATTCTAACGTTCTACATACAACGGGTGTAAGCCAGATTTACACACGCGAAACACTTAGGTTGACTTGACGAGCCTAGCATGTACAGACATGGCCTCGGAACACAAGAGACCGAAAGGTCGAACATGAGTCGTATAGTGGATACGATCAACATGAAGATGTTCACCGATGATGACTAGTCTGTCTCACGTGATGATCGGACATGGCCTAGTTGACTCGGATCATGTATCACTTAGATGACTAGAGGGATGTCTATCTGAGTGGGAGTTCACACGATGAACTTAATTATCCTGAACATAGTCAAAAGGTTTTTGCAAATTATGTCGTAGCTCGCGCTTAAGTTCTACTGTTTTAGATATGTTCCTAGAGAAAATTTAGTTGAAAGTTGATAGTAGGAATTATGCGGACTGGGTCCGTAAACTGAGGATTGTCCTCATTGCTGTGTAGAAGGCTTATGTCCTTAATGCACCGCTCAGTGTGCTGAACCTCGTACGTCGTCTGTGGATGTTGCGAACATCTGACATACATGTTTTGATAACTACGGGATAGTTTAGTAATGTTAAACAGTTTAGAATTGAGGCACCGAAGACGATTTCGGAACGTCGCGGAACATATGAGATGTTTCGAGGGCTGAAATTGGGATTTCAGGCTCGTGCCCACGTCAAGAGGTATAAGACCTCCGATGAGTTTCTTAGCCTGCAAACTAAGGGAGAAAAGCTCAATCGTTGAGCTTGTGCTCAGATTGTCTGAGTACAACAATCAGTTGAATCGAGTGGGAGTTAATCTTCCAGATAAGATAGTGATGTTTCTCCAAAGTCACTGCCACCAAGCTACCAGAGCTTCGTGATGAACTATAACATATCAGGGATAGATATGATGATTCTTGAGCTATTCGCGATGTTTGACACCGCGAAAGTAGAAATCAAGTAGGAGCATCAATTGTTGATGGTTAGTAAAACCACTAGTTCAAGAAGGGCAAGGGCAAGAAGGGATGCTTCATGAAACGGCAAATCAGTTGCTACTCTTGTGAAGAAACCCAAGGTTGAACCCAAACCCGAGACTAAGTGCTTCTGAAATGAGGGGACGGTCACTGAAGCAGAACTACCCTAGATACTTGGTAGATGAGAAGGCTGGAAAGGTCGACAGAAGTATATTGGATATACATTATATTAATGTGTACTTTACTAGTACTCCTAGTAGCACCAGGGTATTAGATACCGGTTCGGTTGCTAAGTGTTAGTAACTCGAAATAAAAGCTACGGAATAAACGGAGACTAGCTAAAGGTGAGATAACGATATGTGTTGGAAGTGTTTCCAAGGTTGATGTGATCAAGCATCGCATGCTCCCTCTACCATCGAGATTGGTGTTAAACCTAAATAATTGTTATTTGGTGTTTGCGTTGAGCATAGACATGATTGGATTATGTTTATCGCAATATGGTTATTCATTTAAGGAGAATAATGGTTTCTCTATTTATTTGAATAATACCTTCAATGGTCTTGCACCTAAAATGAATGGTTTATCGAATCTCGATCATAGTGATACACATGTTCATGCCAAAAGATATAAGATAGTAATGATAGTACCACATACTTGTGGCACTTCCATTTGAGTCATATTGGTATAAAACACATGAAGAAGCTCCATGTTGATGGATCTTTGGACTCACTCGTTTTTTTTTTTGAAACGTTTGAGACATGAGAACCATGTCTATTGGTGTATACACATGAAGAAACTCCATGCAGATGGATCGTTTGGACTCACTTGATTTTGAATCACTTGAGACATGCAAATCATACCACATGGGCAAGATGACTGAAAAGCCTCGGTTTTAGTAAGATGGAACAAGAAAGCAACTTGTTGGAAGTAATACATTTTGATGTGTGCAGTCTAATGAGTGCTGAGGCACGCAATGGATATTGTTATGTTCTTACTTCATAGATGATTTGAGTAGATTCTGAGTATATTGACTTGATAAAACACAAATCTGAATTATTGAAAGGTTCAAGTAATTTCAGAGTGAAGTTGAAGATCGTCGTAACAAGAGGATAAAATGTCTATGATATGATCATAGAGATGAATATCCGAATTACAAGTTTGGCACACAATTAAGACATTGTGGAAATTGTTTCACAATTAATACCGCGTGGAACACCATAGTGTGATGGTGTGTCCGAACATCATAACTGCACCCTATTGCATATGGTGCATACCATGATGTCTCTTATCGAATTACCACTATCGTTTATAGGTTAGGCATTAGAGACAACCACATTCACTTTAAATAGGGTACCACGCAATTCCGTTGAGACGACACCATATGAACTATGGTTGGGAGAAACCTAAGTTGTCGTTTCTTAAAAGTTTGGGGCTGCGACGCTTATGTCAAAAAGTTTCAGGCTGATAAGCTCGAACCCAAAGCGGATAAATGCATCTTCATAGGACACCCAAAAACAGTTGGGTATACCTCCTATCTCAGATCCGGAAGCAAAAGGGATTGTTTCTAGAATCGGGTCCTTTCTCGAGGAAAAGTTTCTCTTGAAAGAATTGGGTGGGAGGATGGTGGAGACTTGATGAGGTTATTGAACCATCACTTCAACTAGTGTGTAGCAGGGCACAGGAAGTTATTCCTATGGCGCCTACACCAATTGAAGTGGAAGCTGATGATAGTGATCATGAAACTTCGGATCAAGTTACTACCAAACCTCGTAGGTCGACAAGGATGCGTACTACTTCAGAGTGGTACTTAATCCGGTCTTGGAGGTCATGTTGCTAGACAATAATGAACCTACGAGCTATGGAGAAGCGATGGTGGGCCCGAATTCTAACGAATGGCTCGAGGCCATAAAATCCGAGAGAGGATCCATGTATGAAAACAAAGTATAGACTTTGGAAGAACTACTCGATGGTGGTAAGGCTGTTGAGTACAGATGGATTTTAAAAGGAAGACAGACAATGATGGTAAGTGTCACCATTAAGAAAGCTCGACTTGTCGCTAAGATGTTTTCCGACAAGTTCAAGGAGTTGACTACGATGAGACTTTCTCACTCGTAGCGATGCTAAGAGTCTGTTGGAATTATATTAGCAGTTACTGCATTATTTATGAAATCTTGCAGATAAGATGTCAAAACATTGTTTCCTCGATGATTTTCTTGAGAAAAGGTTGTATGTGATACAACCAGAAGGTTTTGTCAGTCCTGAAAAATGCTAACAAGTATGCAAAGCTCTAGTAATCCTTCTAAGGACTGGAGTAAGCATCTCGGAGTTGGAATATACGCTTTGATGAGATGATCAAAGATTTTGGGTTTATACAAAGTTTATGAGAAAGTTGTATTTCCAAAGAAGTGAGTGGGAGCACTATAGAATTTCTGATGAGTATATGTTGTTGACGTATTGTTGATCAGAAATGATATAGAATTTCTAGAAAGCATATAGGGTATTTGAAAAGGTGTTTTTCAATGGAAACCTGGATTAAGCTACTTGAACATTGAGCATCAAGATCTATAAGGATAGATCAAAAATGCTAAATAATACTTTCAAATGATTACATGCCATGACAAGATTTTGAAGAAGTTCAAAATAGATCAGCGAAGAAGGAGTTCTTGGCTGTGTTATAAGGTGTGAGTATTGAGTAAGACTCAAGACATGACCTCGACCGAAGAGAGAGAATGGACGAAGGTCGTCCCCTATGCTTTAGACATAGGCTCTACAGTATGCTATGCTATGTACCGCACCTGAAGTGTGCCTTGCCATGAGTCAGTCAAGGGGTACAAGAATGATCCAGGAACGAATAACAAGACAGCGGTCAAACATATCCTTAGTAACTAGTGGACTAATTAAGGAATTTTCTCGATTATGGAGGTGGTAAAAGAGTTCGTCGTAAAGGGTTGCGCCGATGCGAACTTTGACACTAATCCGGATTATTCTGAGTAGTAAACCGGAATCGTATAGTAGAACAGTTATTTGGAATACCTCCAAATAGAGCGTGGTAGCTGTATCTAGGAGATGACATAGAGATTTGTAAAGCACACACGGATCTGAAAGATTCAGACCCGTTGACTAATAACCTCTCTCACAGGCAAGATATGATCAAACCCCATGGGTGTTGAATTCATTACAATCACATAGTGATGTGAACTAGATTATTGACTCTAGTGCAACTGGGAGACTGTTGGAAATATGCCCTAGAGGCAATAATAAAATGGTTATTATTGTATTTCCTTGTTCATGATAATTGTCTATTGTTCATGCTATAATTATATTAACTGGAAACCGTAATACATGTGTGAATACATAGACCACAACATGTCCCTAGTGATCCTCTAGTTGACTAGCTCGTTGATCAACAGATGATCATGGTTTCCTGACCATGGACATTGGATGTCATTGATAACGGGATCACATCATTAGGAGAATGATGTGATGGATGAGACCCAATCCTAAGCATAGCACAAGATCGTGTAGTTTGTTTGCTAAAGCTTTTCTAATGTCAAGTATAATTTCCTTAGACCATGAGATTGTGTAACTCCCTGATACCATAGGAGTGCTTTGGGTGTACCAACGTCATAACGTAACTGGGTGGCTATAAAGGTGCACTACGGGTATCTCCGAAAGTGTCTGTTGGGTTGGCACGAATCGAGACTGGGATTTGTCACTCCGTATGACGGAGAGGTATCTCTGGGCCCACTCGGTAATGCATCATCATAATGAGCTCAATGTGACTAAGTAGTTAGTCATGGGATCATGCATTATGGAACGAGTAAAGTGACTTACCGGTAACGAGATTGAACGAGGTATTGGGATACCGACGATCGAATCTCGAGCAAGTAACATACCGATTGACAAAGGGAATTGCATACGGGATTGCTTGAATCCTTGACATCGTGGTTCATCCGATGAGATTATCGTGGAACATGTGGGAGTCAACATGGGTATCCAGATCCCGCTGTTGGTTATTGGCCAGAGAGCTGTCTCGGTCATGTCTGCATGATTCCCGAACCCGTAGGGTCTACACACTTAAGGTTCGATGACGCTAGGGTTATAAAGGAAGTTTATATGTGGTTACCAAATGTTGTTAGGAGTCCCGGATGAGATCCCGGACGTCACGAGGAGTTCCGGAATGGTCCGGAGGTAAAGATTTATATATTGGAAGTCCAGTTTCAGTCACCGGAATAGTTCAGGGGTTATAGGTATTGTACCGGGACCACCGAAAGGTGTCCGGAGGTCCACCGGGTGGGGCCACCTGCCCAAGGGGGCTTGATGGGCTGAATATGGGAGGGAACCAGCCCCTAGTGGGCTGGTGCGCCCCTCCCCAAGGGCCCAAGGAGCCTAGGGTTGAAAACCCTAGGGGAGGGGGCGCCTCCACCTTGCTTGGGGGGCAAGCCACCCCTCCTGGCCGCCGCCCCTCCCCTCTAGATGGGATCTGGAGGGGGACGACCCCCCTCTCCTTCCCCTATATATATACTGGGTTTTTTTTGGGGCTGCCAAGAACATGAGTTTCCCTCTCTCCTGGCGCAGCCCTACCCCTCTCCCTCCTCATCTCTCGCAGTGCTTGGCGAAGCCCTGCTGGAGTGCCACGCTCCTCCATCACCACCACGCCGTTGTGCTGCTGTTGGACGGAGTCTTCCCCAACCTCTCCCTATCTCCTTGCTGGATCAAGGGACGGGAGACGTCACCGAGCTGCACGTGTGTTGAACGTGGAGGCACCGTTCTTCGGTGCTTAGATCGGATTCGGCCGCGATCTGAATCGCTTCGTGAACGTCTCCACCGACCGAGTTCTTGTAACGCTTCCGCATCCCAATCTTCAAGGGTATGAAGATGCACTCCCCTCTCTGTCGTCGCTAGTATCTCCATAAATTGATCTTGGTGATGCGTAGAAAATTTTGAATTTCTGCTACGTTCCCCAACACACACATGCTTGAATTGAAGGTATACTTCTTGTTTTCTAGCCGGTCTTGCTGTTTGAACGGCTTTGGAGATAAGCAAACGAATGGTTCAGATTTGGAATCTCCCCATTCGGCTATGCATTGTGTTTTCCACTCTATCTCCGATGTCTTTGGATAAGATATTATATTAGCATTGGTTTCCTCAATAGAATTTAACCTTGGCTTTAAATTTCCGAAACGAAGATATTTAGAACATACTTGCCTCAGTTGAGACCAAGTGCAAGCCAAGTACGAAATAAGCAAAGCTACCCAAGTAGATATAAACTTTTGATAAAGCAATGGAGGAAACTTTGGCTTCAATAGTAAGTCACTATCGGTCTTTATAAATGGCACAATAGGGTGACCGACATAGTCTATAACAATTTTATTGCTAACAAGTAAATTACCCTTCTTCATTGGTCTTTCAAAATTACTTATGAAATATTTTCTTATAGAAGCATCAATAATAAAGTTTCGACCAAGTTGAAAGATAGGCAAATCACTTGCTAGACATACCTCTTCAATTACGTTGGGAGAGCATGATGGTTATATCACTTGAATAATACTTTGTTCCACTTTTGACTGGCTCTCCAATGCCTTGGCATACTCTTTTTCTTTGATATATTCGGTACACATACTATTTGATTCGGCTTTTTCAATAACCGAATTTTCTTTGTTACCTGAATCAATACTTTTCTCCTTTTGAATTTGCAAGGCTTCTCGCTGTTGTCTTATTTTAGCCCACATCTCAGCTTGGCGAGCTTTAAACCTTTTCATCCCAATTTCCATCCACTCCTCATGAGATTGCCCCCCAATACTTTGAGACTCTTTCGGCAATGAGGTGCCGAAACTTTGCAATTGTTTAGGGGGTACATTGGTTGCTACAGAACTAGGTGAATGCATCATTTGCACAACTCTTGCTTTTACAGCAGCAAACTCATGAGGCTTCCCGCTTTTATTAGTTCTTGACGAATAGAGTTGCACAGATCCCAAGAGAATGTAAGCTTGTTTTCAATTACCCAGTCTGGATATGGTTGTCCCCCGATGCTTTTAGACTCTTTCGGCAATGAGATGTTGCCGAAATTTCTGTAATTGTGTAGGGGGGACATGATATGACACGATAGTAGGTGAAGGCATTTGTACTCCTGTAGAGATTTCACTTATTCGACCATGACCATGAAAGTGCGGAGCCGAATTATGGACATCAATAGTTGCGTATGGTACCAAAAAATTAGTAGCGTTAGGTGTAGCATATGATGTTTGAGGGTAATTGGCCAAATAACTAGTAGTAACATGGCCAATTCCCCTATCCACCGGCACATTTGGATTAGCGTACTGCAAGTTATTTGCCGATGAATAAAAACTTGAAACATTTTGTTGCATACCATTGGAAGTTCCTGCATAGGGTGTCTCAACTTGACTAACCGAACTCATCATGTTGTTCATCGGCATATAAATTTGTGGGGTTGCCGATGCATGGGAGTTGGGATACATATGTTGCATGTCGCTCAAATTATATAAAGTAAAATCATGGAGATTTTGTTGCATCGGCCCTTGCACATAATTAGATGCATGATAGATAAAGCTAGGGCTAGCCGATACATTATGCTCATTAGATGATCTAGCAATAACATATGCATTATTTTCATCTACATATGTGAATTGGGTATTCATATTACCTTTGTAGATTGCAAATCCTAGATGATGATCTTATCATAGCAAGAACGGGCCGGAGACCATCCAGAGCTTCGTCCCCAGCGGAGTCGCCAAAAAGTGTGTTCGCACACGAACACGTCACCATGTATCCTCGACGCCGGGGTGATGCACCGTAGCTCACGTCGAAGGAGACCCGCCGGAAGCGCGGTACGCAAGACAATTCGGCGGGCTCTTTTGATGACCCGAAACCCCACACGCCCGGGAGGGACCCGTCGATGCTGGGGCTGACTATGGGCTGCCCTAGGTCGGCCTGACCGCCCCTAGGGCCTCGAGGTTCGCCGCCCTGCAAAAGAAGAACGAACGAAGAACGAGGAAGAAGAAGAACAAGGGAGAAGCTAAAAGTAAAGGTAAAAGATGATAAATAGATTTGTCGATTGTGTGTTGTTGTTCAATCGACCGTCACCTTTTATCTATATAAGAGGCAGATGGACTTCCCGTACAACAAAAGGACTTGCTTTGCCGTCCAAATCTTCAAAATCTAACCAAACTCAGACTTCTCACGACCTCCGACCCGGATGTCCGGCTCTAGGCCCGGATGATCCGGCCTAGCCCAGTTTTCTGACAGCAGCTCACTGCTTGTCCTCTAAAATCCACATACGACCTCTGATTTGGGCGATTTTTATATCAAAATCAACCGCCTCGACGAGATGCACAACTTTCATGTTGAACACTTTTTGATCTAAGGTCATCTTGAGGGTTTTTCGGGCTGTTTTCTAAGATCTGCAGCCGAAACAACTACCCGAACTGTTCGGCCTCCATCCGGATCATCCGGGACTGGACCCAAATCATCCGGCTTCAGCGCCAACTTTCTGATGTCTTTGTGCTTCAGTTACCCGGATGATCCGGACCCCGGTCCAGATGATCTGGCCAAACATTGTTGTAGCGCACGGTTTTGCCTATAACTTTTGCATACGACCTCGGATGGGGATAATTTTTATATCAAAATCGTCTGTTTCGACGAGACGAAGAACTTTGGAGTTGTAACTTTTTCCATCCAAAGTCGTCCTAATTAGGTTTCATGCCATTCTTTGGTCTGGTGTTAATACGAGCATCTTTAAGATTGGCATAACTTTTGCATCCGAGCTTCGTTTTGGACCATCTCTATATTTATTTTGATCGGCTTGAAGAGAGCCATCCAGTGGTGACATGAACTCATAATTTTAACATCATCTCATTATAGCCTCAAGTCACTCTTTGCGGTCATGCCATTTTCGAGCGTCAACACATACCCACCGAATGTATACGCGTACAGGGAGTAAACGCCCGACTAAGCCAGCCCATTTCCGCCCGGCATGCACCCTGAACGAATAAAGGCTTGGCACTTACTTTTTTTGTTCTTTTTAATTTAAAAAAGCTCATGAGGACACTGAGGATCAAACCCCCTCCATGTACGTCTAGATCGAGCACACCAACCAACAGGTACACCTAGCTAGCTATGCCCGAGAAGACCAACCAACTGGTACACCTCGCTAGCTATCCCCACTTCCTTCCTTTTTTTCCTTCTTATGTGATAAATATAACTATAAAAAAACAACGCATTCTTTCTATTTTATTTTTCTGTTTGGCCGTTTTTTCTTCCAGTTTTAACGTTTTCTCTTTCTTCTTCCTTTTCCTCTTCTTTCATTAATTTGCAAAGTTTTTGGTGATTTTTTTTTCAATTTCCATGAAATTTTCCAAATTCATGATATTTTTTCAAATCTAAGATTTTTTCCCCAATTCATGAATTTCTTAGCCATGACCTTTTTTGCGAATGCATGAAATTTTAATTCATGACCCTTTTTTTCAAATTTGTGAACTTTTCGCTCGTGTTTTTTTTTGAATTCACGGTTTTTTCAAATTTCATGAACTTTTTCATATTGCTGAATTGTATTCCAATTTTGTGAACTTTTTAAAATTTTCATGAACATTTTCTTTCAATTCGTGAACTTTTTTCAGATCCTCGAGCTTTTTTACAAAATCGTAAAGTTTTTAGCCGTGAACTTTTTCTAAAATGCATGAACTTTTAGCTCGTTTTTTTTCAAATTTTCTATTTTTTGAACTTTTCCAATTTTTATGAACTTTTTTGACACCCGTTAACTTCTTTGAAATTTGTTCATTTTTAGCCGTGAACTTTTTTCAACATCCTTGAAATGGCCCTAATTTTTTTGACATTCATAAAATGGCCCCCAAAAAAATTCATGGCCTTGTATGACTAATTCAAGGCACCATGTCAATTGTTTTGAGGGTTTCGACAAATTTTGCATTTCTGAAGTTTTCTCACTGAAAAATCATGATAAATGGCCAGACGATGATGCAACATGCATATGGTGTCGAAATTCATTCAAACTAGGGATGGAAGCCTATCATGGGCATGCCCACTTAATGCCAAAAGTTGGGGTCATTTCATCCATGTCCAAAAATAAGCAATGTCAACGGGTGGTGTTCAGACAGGGTAGAATGGTCCACCTGAAAGCATATTTCTTTTAGATCCGTCAAATGGCCCGAATTTTTCCATGACCTTGTATGATCAATTTAAGTACCCATGACAGGTTGTTTTGGTTTTTAAATTTTTTTGCATTTTCTGGAATTTTCCCAGTAAAAAAGGCTGACAGATTGTCGGACGTGTTGCAACTTGCATACTGTGTCAGAAATCGTTCAAACCTAACATGGATGCCTTCCACGACCATGCCCGCCTGCTTGCAAAAGTTGGCGTCATTTAAAAGATGTCAAAAATATACAATGTTCAATGGAGGGTGTTCGGGTAGGCAAGTAGGCTCCGTTTGAGAGCATGTTGTGTTTCTACATCCTTAAAATGGCCCCAAACTTTTTCATGTCCTTTATTGACCAATTTATGGCACCATGCCTATTGTTATGGCTTTTCGACAAATTTTGCATTGTAAGGATTTTTCTCGATGAAAAAGGCCAGTAAATGGCTGGACATGACGCTACGTGCATACGGTATCCGAATTCGTTCAAACTAGCCATGAATGCCTATCGTGGGCATGCCCATCTGGTGATAAAAGTTAGGGTCATTTCATGCATGTCTAGAAATGGATAATGTTCAACAGAGGGTTTTCGACTAGAGCAGAAGGATCCTTATGGGAGCATGTTTTTTAACATCTCCCAAATGGCCCCATTTTTTCACACCCTTTTATGGCCAATGCAATGCACCTTGCCAAGTTGTTTTGATTTTCTACAAATTTTGTATATTTTGGAGTTTTCTCGATAAAAAAGGACTATAAATGGTCAGACGTGTCGCAACTTAAGTATGGTGTCAGAGTCATTCAAATCTTACATGGATGCCTATCATGGACATGCCCACCTTCTAGCAAAAGTTGAGGTCATTTGAAATATGTCCTTTGACCATGTTCAACGGAAGGTGTTCGGGTAGGCCAGTAAGCTTCTGTCAGAGCATGTTGTTTCTCTACATCCTTGAAATGACCCCAATTTTTTTCATGACCTTTTATGACGAGTTAAAGGCACTATGACAAGTTGTTTTGGTTTTCAATGAATTTTACATTTTGTGGAGTTTTCTTGGTCAAAAAAGACCGATAGATGGCCGATGTCTTGCAACATGTAAAAGGTATCAGAAGTTGTTTAAACCTGGCATAGATGCGTCATATGTCCGTGCCAGATTGTTTGAAGAAGTTGGGTGATTTATCCCTAGTTCAAAAAACTACTAGTCGAAAGAAGTATGTCAGATTATGCCAAACGGATGCATCTGTGAGCATGCAGTTTTTACTAATTTTAGTTCTTCTAGTATTTTCCATCATTTTCAACTAACATGAATATTTTCTCATGTACTCCACCCGTAAAGGAATATAAGGGCATTCAGATCACTAAAGTAGTGATCTAAATGCTCTTATATTTCTTTACGGAGGGATTACTAAATATTTTTTGAAATTTGTTAACAATTTTTAAATTTCAAATGGTGTATGAAATTTTACAAACTTGATCATTTTTTAAAAATTGTTAATAAATTTCCAACAAATGATAAAAAATTTAAACACAAATTACGAACCATGTACTTTTTTCGAATTTATCAAATTTTTGTTGGAACACTTACATTACTTAAATTTGTGAACAAACAAATTCGAAAATCGGAATATTTTTTGAATTTCAAGAACATTTTTAAAAATTGTAGACAATATTTGGAAACTAGGACAATTTTTGGTATTCCAAACAATATTTCAAAATTTTAAACATGGTTTAAGAATAATAAAGTTCACAAAGTGAAAATGAATTATATCAACAAAATAGAAAGGAAAGAAAAACGCTTAGGCCTTGACCCAACTAGGCGACCTTTGGGCGCCTGCTAGGCCGGCCCTAGCATTCTTTTTCTGTTAATTTCTCATTTTTATTCTTTCCTATTTCTTTATTATGCTTTTCTCTCGTTTTTTGCTTTTGTTCTCTTTGTTTCCATTTCCATTATAGTGTTTTTATTTTTTCCTTTCATTTTTTAATTTTCTTTTTCTTTGTCAACAATTTTTCAGAAATTGTAAAAGCAATCGCACTTTTTTGAATTTGTTCATTTTTTTTAAAAAAAGTCCGTCTTATGAAATTTTTCTTAGAAATTCCAAAACAATTTAGAAATCAAAACATTATTATCTTATTTACCAAAAATTAAAAAATACTTTAAAAATTGTTCGGTTCTTTTCATAAAATGCAGAAAAGTTTAGAATTCCAAATTTTAAAAAATGTTCGCATTTTAAAATTTTATTTACAAAATTCAAAAACTGTTAATGTTTGCAAAATTTATTCGCAAACCCAGAATTGTTCAGAGAATTTCACAAAATATTATTGTTTTCAAAACTTTGTTCATAATTTTGAAACAATTTTTGTTTCGTATTTTGCTTCTATTCTTCAAATACTTGTTCAGGTTTAAAAAAATTGTTCCTCATTTTGAAAAATGTTCGCATTAGCATTTATGTTTCTGTTTTTTTAAGTGTTTTTTGATCCGAAAAAACTGTTCATGTTTTCAAGAAACTTAAAAAATGTTTGGAATTTTGAAAACATTTCATAAATTGTTTTTAAGAATCGGATCTGACACTAGTTCTTATAAGTTTGCGCAGCTAATTATTCATTTGGACTTGCTGACTCCATTGCTTTCAACTCCTTGTAACTTGCGTGACGTCTTGGGTTCAATTCCGAGGCACACCTTTTTTGCGACGTTTTGCTTTGCACCAACAAGGCTTTGCGCAATGGGCCTGCCCAGGCGGTACGTACAGGCCGCAGTCGGCGCGGGCAAGTTTTTTTAGAAACATCATCCTACCCTTTATTATAAAGGGGTATGGAGAGATCTTCTTCGTTGACGTGTTTAGGGAGTTGTACCGATGCATAAGTGTAGAAAAAACACTCTTTCCTCACTAAACCTACGATCCAATTCATGTAATTGTCTATCAGGAGTTGCACGGAATATCTCAATTCAAAAATATGGCTTCTCGGTGAATGATCAAGTTGACGTCGTGCATGACCATCACGCATGTCAGAAGTTTCCTTCATGTACGAAATTACAATGTCACTATTTACAAACGATTTTGTATGGGAAATACCCCTTGACTCTTGGGTGTATATAACCTGATATGGAAAAGAATAGCAAATGCACAAAATTAAAAGAAAACTTTTTTATTAGAGATAAACTTGACATTCTTTTGTACTCGTATAAAAAATTTCACGAAGGAAAAAGTCCCGTCAACTTCAGGGCAAAAAAAAGTTCAAGGACAAAAAGTGTGAATAGTAACTTGTATACAGTGTTAATTTTGTTTTTCTTTCCACCAAGAATGGCAGGAAAGTTATTCCTTGACATAACTTTTCATACGAGTACAACCGAAGGTCGAGCTTATTTTTTTAAATGAATTTTTTTGTATTTTTTCATATAGGGTGTATATACACCCAAAAGCCAAATATGTTTGTCCGATTTAGTATGTCCTACTTTAGGGTCTTCGCCGTGTACGAGCGTCCCTGGCTCTTTTAACTTCAGCATAGCCCATGCATATGGATGGAGTTTTTTTTAGGGGGAATACCTTCATTTTAGTCATGAAACATCATGGTAGTACAAATAATATGAGAAGTAACAGAAATTACATCCATAACCGTAGACCAGCTGACATCGACTACAAGCACCGGAGTGTGCCGAAGGCACTCTGTCGTCATCGCCCCCTCGCTCACCAAAAGTGAGCAATCCTTGTTGCAACAGACAGTCGGGAAATTGTCGTACTAAGGACCCAAACGACCATCGCATCAGAACAACAATCATCGGTGATGAATAGAAATATGACCGAAAGGATTCGACCTGTAGACATACGAATACAGATGAACGAAGATCAGATCCAAGAAGATCAACTCAAGACAAACGTTGAGTGAATCCCATGAGACCCGCACCAATATAAAAAGAGTGAGCTCCAACATATCTCATCCATTCAACTGTGCATGTCCAGTGATCTATGTTGCCCAAGTATTTACCGATAAATGTATTTAGCACTAAACAAGGTTACCTTCTCCTAGTTAATACCATACCTAATATCAACGTTATTGACAACCTATGCTACATAATATCAGCATGCAATTAAGATCTTGCCAAGTATTATTGTGTGATGCGATTAAGATATTTTCTAATATCCCATCAGAAAAATAGTGCCTAATATTAAAGTAAATTGCATGTACATGGTTAATAGTACCGACATGTACATGACTTATTTGTGAGACTATGTATTGAGTTGTGTGTTCTAAACGGTCACTGGTCGAAGAAAGGATGAGAGTCAACTCACCTTTGACTAAACCAACATAAAGTACGGTTGATGGCTCGGCCTCTCTGGCCATGTACCATTGGATGCTAACTCGATAATATGGACTTAACAAGATCCGTGTTGGCTCTGGAAAGTCGGAACTGGGCTCGCATAAGTTGCACGTTGTAAGATCGATAATTATGTCTAGGGGGGTTCTGAATAAATCACTAAGCAAAAAGGGAAACTCTTTTCCCAAAATTGTGTTACCTTGGAAATTTTAGGATTTTTTAGCAATCGATCAAGTACCCTACACATGCAAGTCTACAAGAGTATGAGTAGCGAAAGTAATGACATGCAAGTGAAAGTAACAACAGAGAGTTTAGAGAAATACAAACACAAGTTGACTTAGTGCAATTTTTTCCATTGTTCGGATAATTGGCGCTATCTTACATCCACACTGATAAAGGCATCGATCCAGGAAGGACCTGAGATCGCAAGGATCATGTTTGCGAGGTGCCACTAAGGGACGATCGGCGCAGGGATCTCACCCATGAAGGGTCCACAAAGGAGCAATCGACCTATTCTACCATGGTTTACACCCATGAAGAACTGGCCTCACCAGGATAGATCTTCACGGATAGGTGATCTCCCAGCCCTTTACAAACTTCTTGACTCTCTCACAAACTTGAGATGTCCAATTACCTAGCCGATCTAGGAGGCGCACACCGTCCAAAGTAACTAGATAGAGGTTGCTTGGTGACGAAGCCCTTGCTCGGGTGTTCCAAAAGATAATCTCCTATTCTCCTGAACACTCAAACTCTCTCAAGATTTGGCTTTCGTATTAGAGAAGTTGGAGTGGGAAGCAAGAGGGGATTAGATCTCAATGGAATGGCTTGAATTGTTGGTGTAGAAAGCCCATTGAAATCAGCATATGGAGGTGGAGCTCTCTCTCAGAACATATAATGGGAGCGGAGTTTGTTTCGAATGAACTGGTGGGATAGGTGGGGATATAAATAGGAGGGACCTAAAATCTGACTATTGCCAACTTTATTCCACACCCCAGAAGGTCAGATAGGTGGGGATATAAATAGGAGGGAACTTTCAAATGACTCAGACGATCCAACCAAAGAGCATTCATATGCTTCGAAGGATCCCTTCAGCGATGGCACACTCTTTGTTGTTGCTTCGGAGGTTCCTACTAGATTGCTTGAGAATTCTAGCATCACAATAGAAGGTTTTCCATACACTTCAGTGATTCCGAGTGGAGTGCTTGGATGCTCCAAACGGATAGGGTTTATGCAATAACTATATGTGGTGAATTGTTCAATGATTTTGACTTGAATAGCTCGGATGCTCCGATGTGTGAAATCATAGGTAGATATAGGGAGGACAATCAAGGATTCTGAGGTCTTTGGAGTTTGATCTTTAAACACATGGAGAAAGAAACTCATCACAATATCCTCCCCCCTTTTGATAGTATCGACATGCCTACTCAATGTGATCTTGGATCACTACCATGAAAAGGAGGAATTATTTGGCTTCACCAACACTAGTCTTCATGTGAGATTAATATTTTGGATTTGAGATTACATGATGCATGCCTAGTATAACTAGCAGATACATGTGGTGACATTTGGCGTAGTCTATGCATAGAAGGTACAACGATAGTATCATAAGGTGTTGTCATAGAATAATTTCTGGGACTTTCCATGGCACATTGGGTGGTTCAGTAGATTAAGATTGGAAAGAAGACTCTGAGGAGGTTTGCTGTTGAGCTTACCTAAGAGATTTCATCCTACTTTCTACGATAAAAGTGGAAAATTTTGGAGTACATTCTTTGATACACTTTTTGAGGGCACATCATGATGTTTAACTATGTTAATGATATTGATAGTTTAGATTAGTGAAAGTGTGAACCCTTGGCCTTGCTTCCAAGCATTAAAAACACCATTTTTATTTACTTTTGTTACTTAATTGCCAGCATTTGTTCAGATTACAAAATAGCTATTTCTACTATCCATATATATTACACATATAGCATCATGTCTTTGCCAATATAGTGCATCTATAAAATTAACAACTGTGTTGGGTGTGTTGGGTACACAAGATACCACTTTTATTTGATTGCAAGGTTGTTTGAGAGAGACCAATTTTACCCTACACCTCCATGGATTGATAAACCTGAAGGAAATATGCCTTAGAGGCAATAATAAAGTTGTTATTTATATTTCCTTATATCATGATAAATGTTTATTATTCATGCTAGAATTGTATTAACCGGAAACTTAGTACAAGTGTGAATACATAGACAAAATAGAGTGTCCCTAGTATGCCTCTACTTGACTAGCTCGTTAATCAAAGATAGTTATGTTTCCTAACCATAGACATGTGTTGTCATTTGATGAATGGGGTCACATCATTAGAGAATGATGTGATGGACAAGACCCATCCGTTAGCTTAGCATTATGATCGTTACAGTTTTATTGCTATTGCTTTCTTCATGACTTATACATGTTCATCTGACTATGAGATTATGCAACTCCCGAGTACCGGAGGAACACCTTGTGTGCTACAAACGTCACAATGTAGTGTGATTATAAAGATGCTCTACAGGTGTCTCCGAGGTGTTTGTTGGGTTGGCATAGATCAAGATTAGGATTTGTCACTCCGTGTATCGGAGAGGTATCTCTGGGTCCTCTCGGTAGTGCTCATCACTATAAGCCTTGAAAGCAATGTGACTAATGAGTTAGTTGCATGATGAAGCATTACGGAATGAGTAAAGAGACTTCCCGGTAACGAGATTGAACTAGGTATGATGATACCGACGATCGAATCTCGGGCAAGTAACATACCGATGACAAAGGGAATGGCGTATGTTGTTATGCGGTTTGACCGATAAAGATCTTCATAGAATATGTAGGAACCAATATGAGCATCCAGATTCCACTATTGGTTATTGACCGGAGATATGTCTCGGTCATGTCTACATAGTTCTTGAACCCGTAGGGTCGCATGCTTAACGTTCGATGACGATCTGTATTATGAGTTATGTGATTTGATGACCGAAGTTTATTTGGAGTCCCAGATGAGATCACGGACATGACAAGAAGTCTCGAAATGGTCGAGAGGTAAAGATTGATATATTGAAGGTTATATTCGGACACCGGAATGGTTCCGGAGTGATTCAGGTATTTTTCGGAGTACCGGGAGGCTATCGACCCCCCCCCCCCCGGGATGTAGTGGGCCTTCATGGGCCTTAGTGGAAAGGAGAGGAGGGACACAAGGGTGCCCTCCATGGCAAGTCCGAATTGGACTAGGGAGGGGGCGGCGCCCCCCTCTTTCCTTCTCCCTTTCCTCCTCCTTCCCTCTCTCCCCCTATTTGAAAAGGAAGGGAAGTCCAACTAGGATTGGGAATCCTAGTTGGACTCCCCCTATGGTGTGCCCTTCCTGGCCGCCGGTCTCCTCCTCTCCCTCCTTTATATACGTGGCCAAGGGGCACCCCAAAGCACAACAGACAATCTTTTAGCCGTGTGCGGTGCCCCCCTCCATAGTTTAATACCTCGGTCATATCGTCGTAGTGCTTAGGCGAAGCCCTGTGACGGTAACTTCATCATCACCGTCGCCACGCCGTCGTGCTGATGGAACTCTCCCTCGTCCACAACTGGATCAAGAGCACGAGGGACATCATCGTGTTGAACGTGTGCTGAACACGGAGGTGCCGTACGTTTGGTACTTGGATCGGTTGGATCGTGAAGACGTTCGACTACATCAACCGCGTTACTAAAAGCTTCCGCTTTCGGTCTACGAGGGTACATGGACACACTCTCGTGTCCCGTTGCTATGCTTCTCCTAGATAGATCTTGCGTGATCGTAGGAATTTTTTTGAATTACAACGTTCCCTACAAAACCTTAGGTCATCCATTGGAAATTCATTGTTGTTCTACAAAACTCTGCGCTTTGAGGCCAGACAAAGTCTACAAGAATAAAATTGTGTATTCGACATTATATATCGAAATAGATTTGTCCATTGTTTGTTTCTCGTACTTAGGCACTTCAGTTAACCGGGATCCTGAAGATCGATCAAGGTGGACATAAAGTGTTGGGATGAGTGCAAGCCTATGCCAAAGTTTGGTGACGGTAAGGATGAGTATGGGTAGCTGAAACCAAAATGTGACGTGTAGTCCTTAAACACCCAATGATTTGGTTTGAAGACATCCTTCATAACCGAGGTAACCCCACGCGATGGTAAGGTCCTTGGTTGGATAATAGAATCATGATGCAGGTTGTTGATCAGTCACGACATTATTAAGATGCATTCCCCATATATAAACATTGACAACACATATTAGCGGTGTCTACCAAGACCATGTTAAATATTTAGATGAAATATCAAGTGTAAGTATATGGCTACAAGTAAGACCTTAGCCCTGACCTATCTTCCTATGATTGTTTTCTCTCTAAAAACTATACGATTATGATCCAGGAAACTTGACCTCTTTACGACGACAAAATCTTGCAAAAATCACCTTTCAATTAGCATCCTCACCCAGGGTCACCTTTGGGAGAAGACATGGACTATCTACATCCGCAATAAATCAAAGGTAATCATACATGATCTTAAAAAAATAGCTAATTCTAACTTCAATTTGCGTGTGCATTTTACTACTACTAATCTTTTATGTCAATATGTGTTTTTATTCCTATATATTCCAAAACTAAATTGTAACGGCGCTCTTTTCTGACTGTATGAACAAATCGTCAGACCAAGAGACTTAGTATACGCAAAGGATGTACTACGTTAATGCTAGAGATCGCGAATGTGATTTTTTTCTAGGAATCGGTTTCTACCAGTCCTCGTAGCCAATCAAAGTTCGCCACATGCTCACACATTCCTATACCATACGGAATGTTCAATCCATTTTCCTTATTTTCTCTGTTTTTTGCTGTGACCCATCCACCGTTTAGGGGCAGAACGTTATGGTACTCAATCTATTCTATTCTTTCACCCTGGATCTATTGACACATGCCTTTAGGTTGATTCTAAAATGTGTAACACTATCTTTTACAAAACTATACAATTTACAACCCGTTTACTTATTAGTGTTCATGACATTTGAACACGTTTTGAAAGTCCAAATTCAAGTTGGAAACCAACATTAGAAATTATATGAAATCTGAAATGATGCAGTAATGAAACCTAGAATAAATTATTATGGAAACACGTAGAAGTGTGTCTATTAAACATTTTTTTAATATGGTACTATCGAAAATGCTCACATACACGCACAAAACAACATTGAAAACATGTAAAATTAGGATGACATATACATATAAAACTACAACAAAAACGTGTTTAAAAAAGGCATTTTTGGAACCGAGGCGAACCTTGAAAAAGATTAAACCAAATAATATGAAAACTTATTTCGAAGAAATCTATACTACTCTATAGTGTACGAGTTTTGAATTTGGTGCCCTTCTATCTCCTCCTGTCATCCCAAACGAAATATCAGCCATTGATTCAGCTCGCTGTGCTAAAATCTACCGTCAGATATTAAGTAGACCCAATCGAACGGCTAAGATCTCATGGATTCGCAGTCGTCCCGCGCGCGCTCAAGTTTTGGGCGCCATCACCGCGCGCGCGAATGGTTTTCTGGAAGCACCTAGAGTGTCCCCACCTAAATAAAATACCGATACAAAAAACAAGCCCCGCACCATCTCTCCTGGCTGAAGCAGACTCTGTTTCTTCGCATCTGCGCGCCCCCGCTGTCGCTCTGTACTCGCGCCGCCACAACTCGACAGCTCAGTTCTCCACCGCCGGTCGCCGGCCGCCACAAGAGCTCCCCAGTTTCTCATCTGTGCCAATTCGACTCCAATCGCTCAAAGTTGGGCTGCCCAGAAGTTTCCCCTCAGGCGCTTACCATCCCTGAGTACTGTTCCACGTGCTCACCACCACCGCTTCCTGGCATCTCCGCCCATACGTGCCTCAGGCCAATCCACCCCGGAAGTTGCTGCCGCTGCAGGTGCTAGCAGCCGGATGGTATACCAGTGCAGCCCAACCGATATGAGCACAACCTCACGCACCGGCAGCTTCAATGTGAAGAGGTAAGATACCATTGAAAAATTATAGAGGTGGTCCTAAGTTCTTTAATTTTCTGTATATCTTCTATTACTGTATATCAGATGCCATGAATCTGAACCCAGATTTTGTATTTCAGTGTAGAAATCAAGAAATATGTCAGAGCATATTCTGCCCACCACGTGTTTGAGTTTCTGTCCACAAAGTTTTTTTTTCGTTTCATTTCTGATATACTTCCGTGTAAGTGTTATATCCATTTAAAAGCTCGTCTTCATTGATTTTATCGTTTGATTTATATATATATATATATATATATATATATATATATATATATATATATATATATATATCTAATAAATGCGTGCATGTTCCACTGTACCATGACAAAATGTGTACTGACCGAAGCATCAATACTGTCTAATATTATTGGAGTTTGTATCAAGTAATATGCAAAAAGAAAATGGTTTGTTGCAATAATTTTGATGTGACTTAAGCTTGACGTGTATATACTGCTGCATTATCTTCCTATGCTTGTGCTAATGGTGTCTACTATGTTGCTCAGTGACTTATATTGCGGACAATTATATAGGAAGCAAGTGAAAGGAAATTCAAGTAACCATACAACATCCATTGGAATGCCAAGACGGGCTCCTTTTCAAGATATTACAAATGTGGTTGACTCACATAGTTTATCAAAGAGAAAACAAGGTATATTTTTAATATTTTTGGTCACCATATTTTTGAAACAAGATTACAGCTTCTTAGATGTTGATATATAAATGGAAATAACCTATGCCTTGTGTGTTAAAAAGAATGCTCACAGATTGTTCAAAATATTCTACTCATTTCAGCACAAAATATTCTTGGTTCAGCAGATCATCCAATTACTGGGACAAAACGATCAGTCAATCCATCTGGCATATCCATACAGTCAACTACTCCTTCGGCTGGACACATAACTCTACCAATAGATGCTTCCGAGCGTAAGCGTTATCGTGATCGGGAAAGATACTCGCGGATGACTGCAGAACAGCGTGCTGCCTACCTACAAAGAAACCGTGAGTACAAACGGAGAAGGAAAAATCCCGTTGAAGTTAGTAATAATGTACAATCTGGGAGTCAAACTTGTAAATGTACCAGTTTAAGCATGCAAGCAACAACTCTCGCCAGTACAATAACAGAAGGTATATATTAATGCAATAATATTCTGTATTATTTTTTAATAACATGAATGGTCACTCGATCAGATTATGTTTTGTTTATCTCCGTGCATTTCTGATAATTATAACATTAACATCCATTTACTACTCTGTTTTTATTTGTCAATAAGTATTATAATATATGTTTTTTTTGCTAGAACACAGACCAATATTGGAGGTTTAAACTTTCTGTCCTACAATATCCTTTGAGTTGGCATAATCAGTCTGGTTGCTAAATATTAGACTGTGATCAGTCCATCTGACATATTAACAACATGTAATGTATCGACAGGTACTTGTCAACATAAGCGTATAACAGCATTCCTGGACAAGGGCAGTGGACATAAAAGAAGGAGACTATTTGATGGGGCAAGTTGTAGTACTACTGGAAAGGAAACACATGAACATGTTGTAGCCAATGAGCATGAAGACCATGACAGCACCATCTATGTCCCAAATGGTTGTTTTCCTGCTCTAGAAGGTAATACAATTGTTAAGGTGTACATAGCTATTTATAATGTATCGATCATTCTCAACTTTCCCTCTCCTAAAACATTAATTTACTAATTGAAAAATTAATGTATAGATGAATCTGGGCAATCCGAATATATGACCGAGGATGATGATGAAGATGATGAGAGTTACATATTCACCGGACATGGTACGAATTAGTATGTGTTCTCAGTATAAAACAATGATTACTACCATTGCGACACTGTTTCCTCACTATTAGAAAAATGGACAGGAACTGAATGCATATCATCATATCAAGACCCAAACCATGCAAATTGTGGAATACAAGATGATCCTTTTGATCGTATATATCGGAGTGTACCAAGTGGCCATCATGTTTTGGAGTCAGTACTTAACTACACACATTGCAATGCAAAACGGTTCCAGTATGAGAATCCAACATTTTGCTGCATGGGTGGCAAGGTCAAGATAGTAACTCCAACTGTTCCTGCTGAAATGCGCCGACTATACACAAGTCAAGATCCTGACGCGAAGTACTTTCAGGATAATATCCGGTACTTCAATTCTCACTTTTCTTTTACGTCTCTTGGTGTTATCTTGGACCAGAGATATTGCGATAAAAAGTCGGGAGTTTACACATTCCGTGCACAAGGTCAAATTTATCAAAGAAATTGATCAATTGGTTCCAATAGAAGATGGCCCCAAACATTTACAGCTGTACTTTTATGACACTGAATCAGATTTGCAACATAGATTTCATTATTCTCCTAATCTTGATAGAGTTCTCATTCGAAAATTGGCGAGTATACTTTCATGTAATCCTTACGCACAGACCTTTCGAAGCCTTGGCTCAGTACCAAACCTTGATGAGTATCGAATTGAGCTCAACACAGACATTTCTTTAGATCAACGAGTATATAATGCACCAACTACGTCACAAGTAGCAGCAATCTGGGTGGAAGGAAATAATCCTCAGGGTCACTTTGATAGGAGTATAATGGTATATGGTAAATCAAGTAATCCACAGTACGTAAAACCGTACCATGGCTGTTATGACCCACTTTCATATCCACAATTTTTCCCAAATGGAACTTGAATATACCAAAAGTGAGAGCAAATTTTGTTGTTAATAGGATAAATCAAGAAGATGACTATAACAATGAAGGTAAGTTGTGAGTTGTGACACATAATCAATAGTCATTTATATATTATGTTTTAAAAAATGTTTATCTAAATTAAAGTGTTTTCCATTATAGGGCTGGAGTATAACTCTGGTTCATTTGTTTCACCAAGGGAATCTTATTGTTTCAAACTGCAAGTTCGAGCCAAAGAATTTAACGTTTTACTTTTTGGTAAATGACTAACTCAACAATACATTGTTGATATGTACATTAAGATTGAATCGATAAGATTAGCATTTTACTTAAAACCAGCAAACCAAAATCTTATATGGGCAGATTTATATCAAAGGCTGGTTGATAGTGTTGTTGCTGGCGAGACACGTGCGTGCATGATTGGGAAGCGTATAGTTCTCCCACCCTCATTCATAGGAGGCCCACGGAACATGCGCCGACGATATCTGAACGCTATGGCTTTGGTCCAACGGTTTGGAAAACTAGATATATTTCTTACAATGACATGCAATCCAAGTTGGGAGGAGATAACAAAGGAGCTCGCACCAGGACAATCAGCACAAGACCGGCCAGATTTGGTAGCACGAGTTTTCAGGGCAAAATTGGAGGATCTTAAGAATCTTATATTTAAAAAGAAATTTTTTTGGTGAAGTTGCTGCTCACGTGCATGTCATTGAATTTCAAAAAAGGGGACTACCCCATGCACATTTCTTGATAATCCTAAAGTCGGATCACAAGATAAATAAACCAGATCAGTATGATCAAATTATATCAGCTGAAATTTCTGACAAAAACAAGTACCCTGTGTTACATGATTTAGTTATTAAACACATGATGCATGGGCCCTGTGGCGTTCTCAATAGTAAAAACTCCTGCATGCAAAATGGGGAGTGTAAATACCACTATCCCCGGGCATTCTCAGATGCTACATTGCAAGGCAAGGACTCATATAGAATTTTTAGACGCAGGGATGACGGCCGTAAAGTGCGCATTAGGGGATCTGTTTTGGATAATAGATGGGTTGTGCCATACAATCCATACCTACTTATGAGATACAATTGCCATATAAACATTGAAGTTTGCTCCAGCATCAAGGTGGTTAAGTATTTATTTAAGTACATCTACAAGGGTCATGATGGTGCCTCTTTTTATCGTAGAAGCCGCAGGAGGTAGAGTTATTAATGAAATTCGTGAGTATAGAGATGCCCGCTTTATATCACCTCCAGAAGCAATATGGAGAATTTACTCTTTCAATTTGAGTGAGATGTCACCTCCTCCCTCTGATTCTGAGTCCATTTGCCAAATTTGCATACGGTCTATTATAAAGACTGCGATAATTTGGAGAATGTGATTAGTATAGAATCATCTTCCAAGACAATGCTTACCGAGTTTTTTAGAATGAATTCCATTGATCCATATGCTAGAAATTTCCTATATAAGGAATTCCCTGAATTTTATACATGGCAAAGGAACCGCAAAACATGGAAACGATGCACACAGAGAATTCAAATAGGTCGACTTGTTGCGGCTCACCCTGCAGAAGGAGAACGCTATTACTTGAGAATATTGCTAAACCATGTGAGGGAGCCCACATCTTTTGATGATTTACATACTGTTGATGGTGTTATTTTCTCCACATTTAGAGAAGCTGCGGAGAGAAGGGGTCTCATAGAAGCGAATAATAGTATTTCTGACTGTCTCACTGAAGCTGCTACATTTCAAATGCCCTATGCACTTAGAAGGCTTTTTGCTACAGTTTTGGCATTTTGCGAAGTTACAAATGTTCATGCATTATGGAACAAACACTTTGAAGCAATGTCTGATGATTTTTGTAGGGAGAGCATAAGTGATGAAGCAGTCGAGAAACTGGTGCTTGGAGATATTCAAGATTTGTTATATTCCATGGGAAAGGACATCAAGACCTTTGATCTTCCAAATCAGTTGGATGCTGATGACCTAGATAGCTTAGAGGCTAAAGAACTGACTGAAGAAATTTCTATTAAAGTTGCTAAAGAAGACCTGGAGCTGGAGGCAACTCTAAACAATGAACAACAACTTGCTTTTGATGAAATAATGGATCACGTGTTGCACAGGAAGGGTAAGGTCTTCTTCATCGATGGTCCAGGAGGTACAGGAAAGACGTACCTTTATAAAGCTTTATTGGCTAAAGTACGATCCATGGGGTTGATAGCCATTGCAACAACAACATCTGGCATTGCAGCTTCTATCATGCCTGGTGGCCGGACTGCGCATTCCAGATTTAAAATACCGATCAATGTTCAAGAGGATATTGTGTACAACATTGTCACGCCCTCGATGCGGCTATATCTCCCACGTGTCGAAGCACGACTTAGAGGCATAACCGCATTGAAAGCAATGTCGCAAGTGAGGTAATCTTCACACAACCCATGTAATACATAAGGGAAAGAGATACATAGTTGGCTTACAATCGCCACTTCACACAATTACATGAATAAAGCATTACATCATCCAGATACAATCAAGGTCCGACTACGGAACCAAAATAAAAGAAGAACCCCAAATGCGACAAACGGTCCCCGATCGACCCCAACTGGGCTCCACTACTGATCAACTAGAACAAAACAACACAAAGGACACGATCTTCATCGAGCTCCTCCTTGAGCTTGGTTGCGTCACCGCTTTCATTAACAAAGGCACCGCAAACCGGTTTTGAAGTATCCGTGAGTCACGAGGACTCGACAATCTCTCGCACCATGAGACCAAGACTATTTAAGCTTATGGGTAAGGTAAAGGCATGAGGTGGAGCTGCAGACAGCGACTAGCATAAACGGTGGCTAACATACGCAAATGAGAGCGAGAAGAGAAGGCAAAGCACGGTCGATAAAAGTATGATCAAGAAGTGATCCTATAGCAACCTCGTCAAGCATAACTCCAACACAGTGTTCACTTCCGGACTCACGGAAAGAGACCATCACGGTAACACACACGGTTGATGTATTTTAATTAAGGTCAACTTCAGGTTTTCTACAACCGGACATTAACAAATTCCCATCTCGCCACATAACCGCAGGCACGGCTTTGAAAGATAATACCTGCAGGGTGTCCCAACTTAGCCCATGACAAGCTCTCGCGATCATCGAAGGAATAAACCTTCACCCAAGACACTCCGATCGACTCGGTATCCCGGTACATCAAGACATTTCGACAATGGTAAAACAAGACCAGCAAAGCCACCCATTGTCTTGACAAATCCGATAGGAGCTGCACATATCTCGTTCTCGTGGCACACCGGATGAGCAAGACGTCGGGTTGGCATAGACCACTGTTGCCAGGGGCGCCGGACATCGCTTCGAGTTGGACCAACACTCGAAGGAGCACCGCCCGGGGCTAAAATAAAGATGACCCTCGGGCTCCGAAACCCAAGGGAAAAAAAAAAGGGCTAGGAGAGGCAAATGGTAAAAGTCAATGTTGGGCCTTCTTGGACAAGTTTTATTCAAAGCGAACTGTCGGGGGTCCCATAAATCACCCGACCGCGTAAGGAACGCAAAATCCGGGAACATAACACCGGTATGACGGAAACTAGGGCGGCAAGAGTGGAACAAAACACTGGCATAAGGCCGAGCCTTCCACCCTTTACCAAATATATAGATGCATTAATAATATAAGAGATATTGTGATATCCCAACAAGTAAACATGTTCCAACAAGGAACAACATCTCCATGTTCCAACGAGGAACAAACTTCAATCTTCACCTGCAACTAACAACGCTATAAGAGGGGCTGAGCAAAGCGGTAACATAGCCAAACAACGGTTTGCTAGGAAAGGTGTCAAAGGTTAGAGGTTCATGGCATTTTGGGAGGCTGACAAGCAAATGGTAGGCATCGTAGCATTGGCATAGCAAAAGAGCGAGCAAACTAGCATAGCAAAGATAGTAGTGATTTCGAGGGTATGATCATCTTGCCTGAAATCTCGCAAGGAAGAAGAACGAGTCCATGAAGAAGACAAACGGACGAAGTCGAACGGATCCTCACAACTCCGGAACGAAACCGAAGCTAACGAGAGAAGCAAACCGGAAAGAAGCAAACAACATAGTAAACAACCATCACATAAACATGGCATGATGCGCAAACAAGTATGATGCATGTCCGGTTTAATGAGGCATGGCATGGCATGGCAAAGTGCACAAGCAATCCTACAAATTAAGTGGAGCTCAATATGCAACGGTGCATATTGATGAAACACCACAACAAGTTATTTAGTTTGATCTCGGTTATGCTACTCAACAATGTTAAATGTTGTTAAACATGGCAAGGGGTGAAGCACAACAAAACTACCTATCTAGGCAAGTTTAAATGAGGCCGGAATAACAAACAACAAGTCCGGAAAATCCTCATGAGCATATTTTAAGGTTCGGTACTGTTCTGTCCTAAACCATATTTTAAAGTTGTTAAACATGCAAGATGGGTGCACCATGTTAAACTAGGCAAAATTCTACCCCATTTACATATAAAGTTTATTAAATTCGGAGTTACGGTTAATTAGTTATGAAATAAATCATTTTAACATGGCATTTTAGCAAATTAATGCAAACAACATTTTAAACATTTCAAACATGGATGAAAAAGGCATATTATGAAACTAGACGAAAAACTAGTCATTTTACATATATAATTTATTTTAATCCGATGCACCAATTGTGAGTAATTAAATGCATGAAGTTTAGGGGCCAATCTGCAAATATGTAAATCCCTGGTTAATTGGCAAAATCGCAACAGGGAAAAAAAACATGCATGGGCCGAAATTGGCTGGGCCAGCCATCATCTGAGGAGAAGAGGCGAAGTTGCTCACCACAGGCCAAGGCCCGAATCGGCTGGAGAGGAGGCGGTTTGGGAGGGCGAGGCCGAGGAGGAGCTGGCTGGGCCTTCACGTGGTGCGCCCACGCAACAGAGCGAGGAGGCGTGGCTCTCCGATCCGATCGGGATCGAGACGAAGCGGCGCGCCGGTGCTCCGCGAGCCGGGCGACGATGGGGTCGAGCGGAGGAGGCGGAGGGCCGAACGGCGCCGGAGGCGCGAGGCCGGCCGGGAGCGGACGCGGCGCGCCGCGAGCGCGGCGGCCAGACAGCCCGGCCGGGCGGCACGGGCGACGCCGAGGAAGGCGCCGAGTCGCCGCCGACCGGGACGTCGTCGAAGTCGCCGCGAGGGGCCGGGCCGGGGCGGCCGCCGGGCGGAGGTGGCGAAGGCGGCGAGGCGGCGGGGCGAGCGCGAGGCTGCGCCGAGGCTGCCGGCGGCGGCGGAGGTGCCCGCGGCCTCAGTGCGGGCTGCGGCGGGCGGCCAGACCCCGCGGGCCGGATCTGGCTCTGCGGGACCTGGCGGCGGAGGAGAGAGAGGGGTGGCGGATGAGGTGGCGATGGTGATAGGTGGAGGGAGGCGGCGGCCGACGTGGCGAGGCCGGATTGGCCGGGTGAGGTGGAAGATGGACATGTCCGCCGGAGGGACATGTCCGGTCTTGTGAGGGAGCGGGGCTAGGGTTTCGGGACCCGGATTTGGACGGGGGAGGTGTTTATATAGGTAGAGGGAGCTAAGAGTGTCCAAATGAGGAGCGGTTTTCGGCCACGCGATCGTGATCGAACGACCGAGAACATGGAGGGGAGTTAGATGGGTTTTGGGCCACTTTGGAAGGGGTGTTGGGCTACAAACAAAAGAGGGCTTTGCGGTTACCCGGTTAACCGTTGGAGTACCAAACGGACTCCGAATGGCACGAAACTTGACAGGCGGTCTACCGGTGCTATACCAAGGCCGCTTGGCAAACCTCGGGCCATTCCGAGAAAATTTAATACCCACACAAGAGAAGGGAGAAGAGGGAGACGCCGGAGGACATAGGAGTGCCGGATTGCAAAACGGACAACGGGAAAAAGGCTCGGATGCATGAGACGAACATGTATGCAAAATGAAATGCACATGATGACATGATGAAATGCAAATGATGACATGGCAAAATGCAACACGCAAGCACATGACATGGCAAAGACGACGAATAACTGGCGGACACCTGGCGCAACGAATCCGGGGTGTTACAACACTCCACCACTACGAGAGGATCTCGTCCCGAGATCTAGAATGGCACCGGAGGAAAAACGAAAGAGGAAGAGAAGAGGTAAAACTAAGTTGCTTCTTCTTCAAACGAGTGAAAACCATGAACCTTGAGAGGTTGAGCAAAATGAAAGGAAGAAAATTACGAAGATGAGCAAAGTTGAAAACACTCCGTTAGGAAAGAGGAACAAGGGATACAACGAGAACCAAGAGGTTTAGTGATAAGATAGATATTGAGACCACTCCGGTTAAAACTAGATAGAGAAGGAATAAGATTGATATAATTTGGACAGCACTCCGGTTGAAAAGAGAAGAAAAACTTGATAAGATTAAAAGATATTGAAGAGATGATACAACACTCCGGTTAAATGTATAAGCACGAAAAGAACACGACCTCGCAATTCAAGATGATGATTGAAGAGCACAACATCACAATGCCTCCGTAACGAAAGAATATAAGTTGGACCGTTGGGATAAGGGGACGGAGAAGAAAATGACAACTTCTACCACAATTGAATTTGGAAGGCATCCTTGCAAGAAGGTTATAATAGAGTTGTTGGAAGACCAACAACGAAAAGAATAAGTTTGTAGTGGGCTTATGGAAACATCTCAACATTATGAGGTGACAACCGGCCACTAACGGAAACAATTGCTTGCTTGAGATTAACGAAGAGATGAAAGCTTGTTCCATCAAGATGGAAAAGAGATAACTTGGGTCATTAATAAGCACCAAAATAGCAACATTCCATAGGGAAGGCTTTAGGTGAAAACATGACACAAGATAAATCCAACGAAGAGATTGATGGATTTAAAATACCTCATTCTTGACAACATGTGAAACATGAAATATGAATGAAACTGTCAAAATGACATAACACCACCTGAAAAGATAAGGTCGAAAGAATTGCACTTCGAAATGCAAGAAGAAGAATACTTGAACTCCTCAAAACAAAACATGTGTTGAGCACCATGTCTAATTTTGTGTATAGCTTGGCGGATCTTGACTCCGAGAGAAATCTTGAAGAACAATTGAAGAATGAAAGGAATCCTTGATGAACCACCATTTAGAGCCTCCATGAAGAACTCCGGTAAACAAAAAGGAATGAAAAGAAAGAGAAATTGAAAACACAAGGTGAAGCCTCGCAATGATTTAGATGGATCTCCGTGATAATTAGAGCTTGGAACTCCGGGAAAAAGAGAAGATGAAACAAATGAAACCGAGAATTTACTCATCATGAACAAACTCCGAAAGAAGGAATTAATCACTTGGATGAAACAAGAACAAGAATTAAGTTATGCTTATCCTTCACCAATTAAATTGATGACAATCAACGGATTTGGCATACTGCTTATTCTCGTAGAAAGGATTAAGAGAGATATGGCGTAAACTTGAGAAGGTCTTCAACGAACCACCGGTAGGATTGGAAAGAACAAATGAATTAAATGATAATGAAAGAGGTGAAATCTTGAGCGAACCACCGTAAGAATTGACAATGAACGTAACAAAGGCACAATTCACGGGAAGAATTTGGAAAGCGAATGAAGATATTTGAGGGTATTTAGATACATGAGAACGAAGAGATCATGAACTGATTAGAGAATACTTGGGTGATGCACCGGTATGATTTGGAGAACGAGAGCCGAAAGCTTGAATGAATAATCTTGAGATGATGGGCTTCAAAGAATGAAACCGAAAAGACTCCTAAAATGCTCGGATGGGTGAAAAGAATTTTCTGTCGAAAACAATTATGAGAGGATGGCCCCAAGCTAGAACCATGAATCTTGAAGAGAATAGAGCAAGATTAAAGAGAAACTCTTCTTCGGTCTTCAAATGATGAGAATGACAACGAGAAACACCACCAAGAATTATTGAGGCACACCGGAAGAATCAAAAGCGAAGAGGTTGAGCCAACTATGAAAAGAATTTGAAAGATCTTGGAGAAAAGCATATGACTGATGATAACTCATTCTTACGTCAAACTTGGAGAAGAATTTAAGATAGCTCTGGGAAAATAGAAGAGTCGGGTAAGATCCTGGTAAAAGACCTGTGGGTTAGGGCCCACTCAAAAGAACACCGTTGAAAAGATTTAAAAGAGATGTTGCACCGGTTGAATTAAATGACTTGAATGAGATACCAATCTCGAAAGAGCTTGAACGAATGCAGAGTGGAAACACGAATCTTCAAGATATCTTGAGCACTCCGGAATAACAAATAGCGAGAAGAAGAATGATAATGAGGTGCACCGGTATGAGAAGACATTGAAGTGAGGAAAAAGGTATGATCAACAAAACTTGACTTGAGTCCACCGGAGAAGAGAAAAGAATGAGGAATGACGAACTAGTAGAACATCTTCTTGAGAACCACCGGGTAAGAACATTGACAGAAAAGAATGGAGAAACTTCACAAAAAAATAAAAGGATACTTGGTAAAGAAATCTGTGACCTTGAAGAAAAAGGGTGGGAGGGCGGGAAAAAACAAAGGCAACTTGGGACGGATGAAACAAACACCGTTGAGAAAACTTAGAATTGATCTTGTTGATGTTGAAGTGATCGGATCCACTTAAAGAAAAACACGCCGGTTGAAAAGGATTGACATGACAATCTCGATTGTCGAGAAGGATTAGTACTCCCATAGAAATATGAGAACACCATTTAGGAAAGGTAGGGATTCAACATTTGACTTCAAAGCAACTCGAATACCACAAATAAAACAAAACAAAGGATTGGCTTGCAGAATAAGCCGGAACAAACATATGATAGAGATTTCGTCCGAAGTTTTCGTGGTGGGGCCTACACGGGCTCAATCAGTAAAGACCATCATGTACAAGGCGATTGCACATGACATCTGAAGCATCCCAGTCGGCATAGCCAAGGACTCTTTAAGACACAACGAGACCATCAGTAAAACCAACCGTGAATAGGCGGACCACTAGGCGTCGAACCCCAATTTCATATCATACATCCGTCGGAAAGATATCCTAAGAGCTACTTGAATTCCCACCTATAAAACTCCCGAAACTTTACGGTTATGCAATCGGTGTTGGGGATACAGGGAGCAATATATATCTCACCCCAACTAACAATCCCTACATCCACCAGTATCCATCCGTCAACACATAACCAAGAAACCTTCGAAATCGTCTACCTCAACCTTGAAAAGCATCCGTTATACGAGTCATGGCAATACTCCGTACTCACCTCGATCTTTGGGTTAGCGGGGTTATCTCACCAACAACTGCATAAAAGAGATTTTCGATGTCGGCGTACTAAACTCGGTATTCGAATCTGCAACGATAAAATTATGACGACAACACCTCGGAGCTCAACTCCCGGGACACCGCCACAACCCCTAAATGTCGAGGCAACCAAGACAATGTTGTCATCATAAAACCATCGGAACGATTCCAAGATACCCGCGTGATCCTAAAAAAATTTTTAGTGAAATTTGAGAAGAGAAGAGTCAAAACTCTACGTCAGGATACCTCACCAGAAGGTCGAAGGGACTGGGGAGTAAAAAGAATTCCTAAACTCTCCGATATATAATCCTAAATGACTCAAAACATTTTTCTAGACACAACTCGGCCGCTAAAAAACGATCAAGCAGTGGGGGCTCCTAAGGTCGAGGAAGGCTCTGATTACCAACTTGTCACGCCCTCGATGCGGCTATATCTCCCACGTGTCGAAGCACGACTTAGAGGCATAACCGCATTGAAAGCAATGTCGCAAGTGAGGTAATCTTCACACAACCCATGTAATACATAAGGGAAAGAGATACATAGTTGGCTTACAATCGCCACTTCACACAATTACATGAATAAAGCATTACATCATCCAGATACAATCAAGGTCCGACTACGGAACCAAAATAAAAGAAGAACCCCAAATGCGACAAACGGTCCCCGATCGACCCCAACTGGGCTCCACTCTTGATCAACTAGAACAAAACAACACAAAGGACACGATCTTCATCGAGCTCCTCCTTGAGCTTAGTTGCGTCACCGCTTTCATAACAAAGGCACCGCAAACTGGTTTTGGAAGTATCCGGTGAGTCACGAGGACTCAGCAATCTCGCACCATGAGACCAAGACTATTTAAGCTTATGGGTAAGGTAAAGGCATGAGGTGGAGCTGCAGCAGCGACTAGCATAAACGGTGGCTAATATACGCAAATGAGAGCGAGAAGAGAAGGCAAAGCACGGTCGATAAAAGTATGATCAAGAAGTGATCCTATAGCAACCTCGTCAAGCATAACTCCAACATCGTGTTCACTTCCGGACTCACGGAAAGAGACCATCACGGTAACACACACGGTTGATGTATTTTAATTAAGGTCAACTTGGTTTTCTACAACCGACATTAACAAATTCCCATCGCCACATAACCGCGGGCACGGCTTTGAAAGATAATACCTGCGGGGGTGTCCCAACTTAGCCCATGACAAGCTCTCGCGATCATCGAAGGAATAAACCTTCACCCAAGACACTCCGATCGGACTCGGTATCCGGTACATCAAGACATTTCGACAATGGTAAAACAAGACCAGCAAAGCCACCCGGTCCGACAAATCCCGATAGGAGCTGCACATATCTCGTTCTCGGGGCACACCGGATGAGCAAGGCGTCGGGTTGGCATAGACCACTGTTGCCCAGGGCGCCGGACATCGCTCGAGTTGGACCAACACTCGAAGGAGCACCGCCGGGGGCTAAAATAAAGATGACCCTCGGGCTCCGAAACCCAAGGGAAAAAAAAGGGCTAGGAGAGGCAAATGGTAAAAGTCAATGTTGGGCCTTCTTTGGACAAGTTTTATTCAAAGCGAACCGTCGGGGGTCCCATAAATCACCCGACCGCGTAAGGAACGCAAAATCCGGGAACATAACACCGGTATGACGGAAACTAGGGCGGCAAGAGTGGAACAAAACACGGGCATAAGGCCGAGCCTTCCACCCTTTACCAAATATATAGATGCATTAATAATATAAGAGATATTGTGATATCCCAACAAGTAAACATGTTCCAACAAGGAACAACATCTCCATGTTCCAACGAGGAACAAACTTCAATCTTCACCGCAACTAACAACGCTATAAGAGGGCTGAGCAAAGCGGTAACATAGCCAAACAACGGTTTGCTAGGAAAGGTGTCAAAGGTTAGAGGTTCATGGCATTTTGGGAGGTGACAAGCAAATGGTAGGCATCGTAGCATTGGCATAGCAAAAGAGCGAGCAAACTAGCATAGCAAAGATAGTAGTGATTTCGAGGTATGATCATCTTGCACGAAATCCCGCAAGGAAGAAGAACGAGTCCATGAAGAAGACAAACGGACGAAGTCGAACGGATCCTCACAACTCCGGAACGAAACCGAAGCTAACGAGAGAAGCAAACCGGAAAGAAGCAAACAACATAGTAAACAACCATCACATAAACATGGCATGATGCGCAAACAAGTATGATGCATGTCCGGTTTAATGAGGCATGGCATGGCATGGCAAAGTGCACAAGCAATCCTACAAATTAAGTGGAGCTCAATATGCAACGGTGCATATTGATGAAACACCACAACAAGTTATTTAGTTTGATCTCGGTTATGCTACTCAACAATGTTAAATGTTGTTAAACATGGCAAGGGGTGAAGCACAACAAAACTACCTATCTAGGCAAGTTTAAATGAGGCCGGAATAACAAACAACAAGTCCGGAAAATCCTCATGAGCATATTTTAAGGTTCGGTACTGTTCTGTCCTAAACCATATTTTAAAGTTGTTAAACATGCAAGATGGGTGCACCATGTTAAACTAGGCAAAATTCTACCCCATTTACATATAAAGTTTATTAAATTCGGAGTTACGGTTAATTAGTTATGAAATAAATCATTTTAACATGGCATTTTAGCAAATTAATGCAAACAACATTTTAAACATTTCAAACATGGATGAAAAAGGCATATTATGAAACTAGGCGAAAAACTAGTCATTTTACATATATAATTTATTTTAATCCGATGCACCAATTGTGAGTAATTAAATGCATGAAGTTTAGGGCCAATCTGCAAATATGTAAATCCTGGTTAATTGGCAAAATCGCAACAGGGAAAAAAAAACATGCATGGGCGAAATTGGTGGGCCAATGACATCTGAGAGAAGAAGCGAGTTGCTCACCACGGGCAAGGCCCGAATCAGCTTGGAGAGGAGGCAGTTGGGAGGGCGAGGCCGAGGAGGAGCTGGCTGGGCCTTCAGCGTGGTGCGCCCACGCAACAGAGCGAGGCGTGGCTCTCCCGATCCGATCGGGATCGAGACGAAGCGGCGCGGCCGGTGCTCCGCGAGCAGCGACGATGGGGTCGAGCGGAGGAGGCGGGGGGAACGGCGCCGAGGCGCGAGGCCGCCGGAGCGGACGCCGGGCGGGCGCGAGCGGCGGCAGCCAGACAGGAGCGGCCGGCGGCACGGCGACGCCGGAGGAAGGCGCCGAGTCGCCGCCGACCGGGACGTCGAAGTCGCCGGCGGGGCCGGCCGGGACGGCGGTCGCCGCGGAGGAGGCGGCGGGCGGCGGAGGCGGCGGGAGCGAGGCGCGCCGAGCCCGCCGGCCGGCGGCGAGGTTGCCCGGCGACCTCAGCGGCTCTGTGGCGGCGGCTTTTGCCCCCATGGCCGGATCTGGCTCTGTGCAGCCTGGCGGAGGAGAGAGAGAGGGGCGGCGGATGAGGTGGCGGTAGCCGATAGGTGGAGGGAGGCGGCGGCCGACGTGGCGAGGCCGGATTGGCGGGGTGAGGTGGAAGATGGACATGTCCGCCGGATGGACATGTCCGGTCTGTGAGGCGGGGCTAGGGTTTGGGACCCGGACGGACGGGGAGGTGTTTATATAGGTAGAGGGAGCTAAGAGTGTCCAAATGAGGAGCGGTTTTCGGCCACGCGATCGTGATCGAACGACCGAGAACATGGAGGGGAGTTAGATGGGTTTTGGGCCACTTTGGAAGGGGTGTTGGGCTACAAACAAAAGAGGGCTTTGCGGTTACCCGGTTAACCGTTGGAGTACCAAACGGACTCCGAATGGCACGAAACTTGACAGGCGGTCTACCGGTGCTATACCAAGGCCGCTTGGCAAACCTCGGGCCATTCCGAGAAAATTTAATACCCACACAAGAGAAGGGAGAAGAGGGAGACGCCGGAGGACATAGGAGTGCCGGATTGCAAAACGGACAACGGGAAAAAGGCTCGGATGCATGAGACGAACATGTATGCAAAATGAAATGCACATGATGACATGATGAAATGCAAATGATGACATGGCAAAATGCAACACGCAAGCACATGACATGGCAAAGACGACGAATAACTGGCGGACACCTGGCGCAACGAATCCGGGGTGTTACAAACATCAATAAGCAGGGTGGGACAACTGAATTACTTCAAAGAGCATCTTTGATAATTTGGGATGAAGTCGCCATGACAAAACGACAAGCTATTGAGGCGCTGGATAGATCCCTGCAAGATATTACAGGTAATAGATCACAGTTTGGAGGAAAAGTAATTGTGTTCGGAGGAGACTTCCGTCAAGTCCTTCCAGTAGTTAGACGTGGCACTAGAGCCCAAATTGTTAATGCCACTCTTAAAAAATCTTATCTATGGAAGGATATAAGACAAATTAAACTCTGGCGCAATATGAGAGCACAAAAAGATCGATGGTTCTCTGATTTTCTCTTGAGAATTGGCAATGGTGTTGAAGAATCAATTGGTGAAGACTATGTGCATTTACCTGAAGAGATGGTTATAGGTTCCACAAATTTAGGTGCCTCGGTTAGTAAGTTGATAAACGAAGTATTTCCTTCACTTGACAAGAATGGAAGATTGCCGTCTTATATAAGTGCTCGTGCCATTCTTTCCACAAAAAATGAATACGTGGATGAATTAAATGTGAAGCTTATAGACCTATTTCCTGGAGAAGAGAAGGTCTACTTGAGTTTCGATTCAGCGATGGATGATACTCACAATCACTACCCACCAATTTCTAAATTCTCTCACACCTAATGGCCTACCTCCACATGTTCTCAGGTTGAAAATAAATTGCCCTGTGATCTTGCTTCGGAATTTAGATCCTCATAATGGATTATGCAATGGCACAAGGCTTATTATTAAAGCATTTCAAGATAATGTTATTGACACTGAAATTATCAGAGGACAGCATCTTTGAAGCGAGTATTCCTTCAAGAATTCCTTTGTACCCTTCGAAGATGATGTGCTTCCCTTCAAGTTCAAGAGAAAGCAATTTCCAATTCGTCTTAGCTTTGCAATGACAATCAATAAAGCTCAAGGCCAAACCATTCCACATGTTGGTATCTACCTTCCAGAACCTGTTTTCTCTCACGGTCAACTATATGTTGCATTGTCTCGAGGAATATCAAGGCAAACAACAAGAATACTTGCCAAGCCAAATAAGGATATTGACCCATCGGGAAAAAGTACCAAAAATATTGTCTATAAGGAGGTTTTGGCATGATTAGTGTACAGAATGCAGCACTGCCTTTGTTTCATATATGTGAGCATGCTTTGCTTTGTCTTATAATATTGGTATGTTGATAACTGTTGCGATCTTTTTATATAAGTATACGCATATATCAAAATCATGAATAGCAATAGGCTTTATATTCTAATCTGTTCTACAAATACATGAACACATACTGTTTTCTCTTCAGAGAAAGTATGGATGGAGTGTTGCGCTACTATTATCAACTTTTTTATTGGTGTAGTTATAGGTTTGTGTCTAGAATATAATCTATTAGATTTAGGTCCTTGTTCTATGATGAATACACTGAATCATTTTTATGTGCAAGCCATGAATTTGCTTCACTAAGCTGAAATTTAGACATACATTGTTTGATTCTGCTAGCCTTAGATTGCACAGAACCATGTTTGACATTGCATACTGGTTTATACTATAGAAGGCGTCGTTTCTATATTGTCGTTAAATACTTATTCACCTAAGAATTTTTTGTCTCATTAATTAATTTGACACTCTGTTTGTTGGCAGGGCCAATTGGAATCATGTGCCTTTCTGGATCTTAAACTGGCGATCTCCGTCAATAAGAGGGATCTCTCCTCCTTGTATTTCCTGTTCGACAAAGTAAAGAAGAAACTTGCTTCTCCATGCTATTTCAGGGTTTCTTTCAAGGGTATAAGGAGAGTGTAATCCTTTAGTAGTCCATAGTTTAGCTATGCAGGCGTCATTGGTTTCTGGTTAGATGATACCAAGCGCATTGCCTTGGAATATTTTGTAAATTGTTTAACAGCGCATTGCAATAAAGGTTTCTCTTTCATGTAAAAGAAATGTTAGCCATGTGCTTTTATGATCTGTGTGGTAATGCCAAGCTGGTCAAACTACTCTATGTGAGAGTGAAATGTTAAACTGAGCAAACTGCTTTGTCATGTTTCACTGAATATGCACCATACATCACGCCCATTGCACCTACAGGCAGAATCACTGGTATATTTAATGCCATTTTCATTTCACACAAGATAACTTCAACATTACAATCAACAAAATACTGGCATTTCATTCCTATACTTTGGACCATCCCCACTACCACACTTTGACAAATTAATAATACCGTTTTCATTGCAGATCTCAGTAATTCTTTGCACACAAAAGAAACTTTATGTTCATCTACAGGGAGTACCCCCCCTATATGATGTGCTATCTTTGAAACTTTGCTCCCTGATGGCCTGACGGATTTTCCCAAGCATCAGGGTCAGCGGCTCAGGATGGTGGGGGGCGTCGCAGTTTTGAGAGAGGCGAACCGTTCGTGCACTTTCACAAACTGAATTTTCAGAAGCCATGCTCTTAGTGTACTGACGAACATGTGGAGACGTGCATTGCACGTGCACTTTTACTAGTATATAATAGAAATGAACTTGTAGGAAACAAGGAAAACATGATAAATTAGTAGAACATAAAAATTCGAATCAAACGAGTCAAAATGATAATTTAGTTTCATTATAGTTTTCATAATTTGGATTTTTTTTAAATGTGTCTAAGATTGATTTTTGAACATCACAGTCCAGACGGGACATAAATCGGGCATTTGGTTCAAAATATAGAAATGGTATAAAGTTTAAAATCAAATAAAAGGCGTGGGTGGGTGTGAGCAAAATTTCCTTTTGGCTCAAAACATACTCACTACCTACTTACCATGGGACCCCCAAGCTAGCTGGCCCACACGTCATTCTTTATACTCCCTCCGTTTCTTTTTAGTCTGCATATAAGGTTTGGTCAAAGTCAAGCTTTGTAAAGTTTGACTAACTTTATATTAAAAAATATAAACATTGACAATATGAAATCAACATTATCAGATGCACCACGGAATGTATTTTCATATTATATAGTTTTAATATTGTAGATGTTCATATCTTTTTATATAAATTTGGTCAAACTTTGTGCAGTTTGACTTTGACCAAATCTTATATGCGGAGTAAAAAGAAACGGAGGGAGTATTTAAGAAGAACGTGATTCAATCCATTTCTTCTTCACCTTAAAACAAGCACAGCCATCGAAAGCGAGCACACTCACACCCTGTAATTTGCCGTTGCTGAACGACAAACAACCATTCTAAAATTAGCAAAAACCTCGCAAGGATAAATACCCTGCTCACGTCTCTCGTCTGATAATAGTAACAACATTTTCCATACCTACGCACCAATGGCGTCCTCGTCCATGATCACCTTCGCAGCCGCCTTGTGCCTTGTGGCCGCTTCCGCCGTCGCCGTTCCGCCGGCCACCCTCCAGGAGACGTGCCAGAGCGCTGGCGAGCAGGAGGCGCTGTGCGTGCAGCTGCTGTCGTCGACCCCGGCGGCCCAGAAGACGCCGGTGGACACGCCCGGGCTCGCCCAGGCGGCCGTGATGGCGGCGGGGTCGAACGCGACGGAGACGGCGGCGCACCTGCAACGGCTGTTCGACTCCGAAGACCTCAAGAACATGAGCCCGGAGCTCCAGCGCTGCGTCGAGGACTGCACCGAGAGGTAGTACCCTTACCAAAGATGAAGAGCTAGCCATTACTAATCCAAGGTAGTAATCTCTGCATGCGATGTGTTTGATCTGGCCGTTGGCAGGTACCAGTCGGCCGCGAAGTTCCTGGGCCAAGCATCGGAGAAGATGACCGCGGGCTCCTTCGATGAGGCGGGCGTGCTGATCGACGGCGCGCAGTCGGTGGTGAGCCTGTGCCAGCGGTCGTGCCAGGGGGTGCCGCAGGGGGAGCTCACGGCGTGCACCAAAGGCGTCGACCAACTCTGCACCATTGCCGCATCAGTCACTCGGTTGGTCGTTCAGAAGTAATTATAACATCTGGGTTGTGCGATGTATATACCCATCGACATCGTTCAGCTGGTCAGTTATTTGATACTGACGGCCAGCGGCGGAGCTCCCCTTGGGCCAGCAGGGAACGGTGACCTCACCTTTGTTTGCGATCCTTTCATGTATAGTATATAGCAGAGAAATTAGTACGTGTTAGCTTTTGTGGAAACTCGAGGTCTGCCTGGCCACACATGAGCCGGGCTAAGACGACAGTTTTTGTATTTTATTTAGGGAAATACACACTTAAATGGTGGAATACTATGTGTACATGAGATTTCTTGTACAAAAATGTTACATTTGGTTTCTGTGGCTTGTGCAAAAACGCACTGTTAATTTGGTGAATAGAAGACGGCACGATGGAGAAGTGAGGAATCTCTACTACCTAAAAGAAACGGAAGGTTCCGTCTCCCCTCTTACGTCGTTCCTCGTCCAACCCCTTCGTCATCCCCACGATCCCACCTACGCACGGTTTTTCCCTTCCTATTTTTACTCAAGTCGGTTCTCAATCGGCAAGGAAACTCCTGCATATCAGTCGGGTGGGGTAAACTTACATTCGGTTTGGTAAGCTGATAAATTCCATTTGGTAAGCCAATAAATCACTTTGATTTATTTACATCAATCCGAAAAACTACATGGCAACTTCCTGGTATTTTCAGAAAGCAATCTCGGTGTGATTTACATGCCATCTTGTAATCTACGGATCAATCATGGTAATAGAAATCACAACATAATATAGAAGGTTGTAAAACAGGCATGTGATCATGGTGTTGCAGGAAGTAATCGCGGTAGTATAAATCACCGTGGCAATCTCCATTCTACCGAGCAATCAGGGTAATTTGGCAGAGAATCTCATCATGCACTCCCTTTGGTATGCAAGGGCGCGTGGTCGCGAGAGGCATGGCGGTTAGGTGGGATTGGGTGGGTAGATCTCGGGCTGGCGGCGCTCGTTGCAAGAGGAAGAGGAGTCATGGAGGCGTGTAGTGCTGCATGGCGACGCACAACCATTGCCAGGAGATGGAGGACGTGTGTGTGTGCCACGAACCATGCCGTTCTTTGTGGATGTGCTTTTGCACCTGCTCGTCAGGCCGCGCGGCCACGAACGGGTCGGTGCTCGACGCCGATGCACTCTTGCTGCCGCATTCCCTTGCTCTTCATAGTGTACGACGGCAATGGCCATGCCTAGGTGCGCCAGGAATGGAACTGATTCATCTCCCAAGGTGAGCACCGATCTCACGAGCCGAATCCTCTGTGTCCTGTCGAGAGAGGGTCCAGGTCATCGTGAGAAAAGGAGCCGGGAAAACATTAAGAACCTAGAGGAGGCCCACTGCTTCCATTTCTCATATTTTCCCGTTCTTTGATATGACAAAAAGATGGCTCTCCACCCCTTCTGCTAAAGACTTCATTGTGCAGTTAGTAGCTTATATGAGATAAAAATTTGCTCAGAAGCACCCTTGTTTATTTAATCCGCCTTACGATATTAGCAAGGAGCATGAATTGCTAGCTCTGTAATGTGTGCAAGAAATTTGTGTCAAACTGTGTGTATGTACAGATGAATAATTTTTTAACTTTGTTTGGTATGTGCCGCGTTCACAAATTATGTAGTTGTTTCTTTAGGATCCTGATAATTAGTTTTTCTATTAGCTCAGGAATTTTGACCTCGCTAAAGCATTACATCTCCGTTCAGAACTTCAAAAGGAGCTACATGCACATATTGAGGCACGCAATAAATAGCTCTTTCATGTTATATTATTTATGTATATCTTTTACCAAGATTAGATAAAAAATGTCATTGCACATGGATTTGATGGACTTTGGAATTACTTGCACTTTGGAATTAAATAAGGAAGCAAGAAAATTACTTTCACCTTGTCCGCCATACTTGTTGGACTTTGATATTTCACTTGCATGGAAGTAGAAATAATCTTACAACTTTTAACATTGTCCGCCATATTAGTCAACTTGATTCCTTTAATTTGAACTTGGCTAACATGGTGTTTACAGTAATGTTCATGCTTGCTTTGACATTGCTATGAAAAATTGATGCTCGTGTATTTAATGTGGCTCAAAACAACATGTTCATAGGATCAGGTAGATTATCTGATGATCCCTAAACACCATGTCATTCTACTCTTGGTGCGTTAAAAAATATTTGGCTCCCGTAGCAACGCACGGGCAATTACCTATAAATAACAAAAAACTACCACGTTACGGGTTAGGGTTACGAAAAACTACCACTTTTTTCTTAATTTTATAAAATGTACCACAAATTTAGTTGGTTGTTCCAAAAAAAACACCAAGTGACCGAAGCGGTTAAAATTTAAGTGTGGTTATGACATCTCTAGCCCACCCGTCAGGTCCACGTCGGTTCTGGCAGACGGTGTGTGTGCTGACAGCCGTTAGGGTGCGGCCCTTCCTACCGGGTCAAGACGACCCGAGCCGGTCACTCCCGCTCACTATGTCTTCTATCTCTCCCTCGATCCGGTAGACATAAGCGATGGTGGCGGCGGCGACAGCACTCGACGATGGCGACCCTATGGGGGGAGGTGGCATGATGGGGGGGCGAGGCGGAGATTATTCGAAGTGGATAATCGGCGGGCGTGGCAGCCATAATGCAGGCGGCCGCCATAGCCTACATCGCCGAGGCGGAAGCAGCCTACACCAGAGGCACACCCTACGCCCTCTCCACCGGAGAATCAAGAGCCATCACTTGAGTACAAAGCGGCCAAGGCTCTTACTGTCGCCGTCGCCGCGGATCCGGCGGGCTCCCACCGTTAGGCCTCTGGATTGAAGGCGTTGAGTAAGTTTGTTTTCTTCATCTACTCCTTGACTTGAATTGAGGTAGTTGTGGATGACTGAACTTAGGTTAGTAGTTAATTCTTGAAAATCTTAGTTTAGTTTGGATGCAATAGTTATTTTGATAAGTACTCCCTCCGTCTTAAAATTTTTGTCTTAGATTTGTCTAAATACGGATGTATCTAGAAAAATATAAGACAAGAATTTTGGGACGGAGGGAGTACGTAGGATTTTATACACGTTGTGGGTGGTTTAGATAGGGAATATAGATGCAGTTATGCTTGGATTAAGTAGGCAGCACCAAATTTTACTCATTAGCTCTGGAATTTGATTTAGTACTACTGGTTGACATTACTGAATTTTATAGAAACACATTTATTCAGTTAAGTTTTTATTTGACTACGTGTTAGAAAGATTTGTGAGGTACTCCCTCCGTCCGGAAAAAGTTGTTCCCGCGGACATTTTGCGAACCTCCCTTCCCTTTCATCCGGCAAACACGAAGCTCCCCGCACCAGAACAGAGCTCCCCTGCTCGTTCTCCCCCTCGCCGGAGCTCCTTCCTCAGCTCGCCCGCGCCAGAGCTCCCTTCCTCTGCTCCTCCGCACAGCTCCCCCGCGCCAGAGCTCCCTCTTCCCACGCCGCCGCCGCGTTGTTCCTCCCTCCTCGTTCCTCTCATCGTTCCCCATGGCAAATCACGTCGAGGAGGAGGAAGCTTGATTTTTTTTCGATCTACTATCCGACGGCATCCTTCCCCGAGGGCGGCGAGCCGGAGCTGCCCCTGCGCGTCGTCGACCACCTCGTCGCTGTTTGGATGCCGTCGACCATGAAGCTTGTCTTCTCCCAGCGCGCACCGTCGTGTGGTCGCCGAGATGCCGAGGCCGAGGCGGAGCTCCAAACCATCGAGGTCGCGAACACCGACGAGTCCGGCAAGCGCCGCCGCCTTCCCGACCGGTCCAAGACACCCGTCCCCGCGGCCGCCTGTGCCTCCTCGCCGTCGTGGGTCCTCTCGCCCCCCACTTGCCAAGGTGCGGCTCCCCCCTCTTCTCGTCCCCACTCCAAAATGCTTCTTTTGAGTACAAGAGCACTGAAAATTTAGTCTATCTTGAAGCTTGGGAGCTTCTTTAGCAAGTTCACTGTAAAATTGAGTACAAGCTCATTGAAAAATTTCTGGAGTGTATGTGCTGCAGTCACTGAATTTACTCGAGTGTATGTTGACTGAATTTCTGGAGTGTATGCATTGGGGTGCTCCTAGGAGAGAGGATTCATGGCCATCCTAGCTAGCTGCTGGGTGGAAAACGTGTTAGATTCACAATATTCATCAAACCCGAGTTGATTTACTACTGTTATGGTTGCATGAACAGTCTGAATTGGTTATTACCTTGATGTGCAGATGTTGACGCAGTCTGAACCTTTTACTTGCATCACACTACTATTATGATTGTGTAGAAACATTATGGCAAAATACTCCTACATGTTGCCAATTATCGATGCTTATTTTTGTTTTCTCTCTGTAGGAGCAGATTTGCTCCTGATCTTTATTCTACAGGAGCAACTTCTTCTTAGTCCTTGTAGTATCCCTGTTGATATTATTCCAAATAAATTCAAATAAAATAAAAAATTCAGTGTAAAATTGACAGCAAACTGTTAAGACATCCATATTTTGTTATTTTGGTTAATTGAAAACAAAAGCTATGTGATGCAGGTTTGCATGTGAAGACCTTCACTCTACACTCATCATGTAAGCCACTTTGTACTCTTAATGATTCGAGGTGGGGCTACAGGGGTTGCGCCCGCCAGCCGAGGAAGATTTGGTCAGCCGGGGCCACCAGGATCTGGATTTTCTATCTGGCACCTCCGTGGCCTCGTCTCCTGTGGTGGGCCCGGTTTTGCATGGAGAGGCGACACCGCCATGCAATCGCGAATCTGGGTGGTTTCTGGTCAGCCTTTCCGAGCATGAAGACGAACCTGGGGTGGTGCCCTCTCTGCCTGCAGCAACGCCACCCCTTCACACTCACATTGAACATTTACATTACAGTGCGTGCCCCGTCTCGCACATCTTGGAGCATTGGTCTGCTCATGATTCTGCAGACAAAGCGAGGAAGCCCCGTCAAAAGAAGCAACTCACTACCACTCCAAGGAGGAGTGTCCGCCTAGCCAAAGGCGGCAAGGGCTCTAAAGCGTCTAGGCAACAATCAGTACTTATCAAAAAGTTGTGCCTGGCGAACGAAGGGGATGTGATTAGCGATGAGGCTCTTCAGGCTTATGCGAAGCTGTTCGACAAGCCACTCCTCGACAGTCACGTGAAGGCTATCTTGGCGCTCTTTGGCTGGGATGCATCGATCCTACCCCTGCAAGGCGAGGAAGATGTGGTGGTGGAGGGGCTTTAACGTCCCTTGGCTGTCATTGTGGATGTGGGTTACTCTAGATGTCGACTCATCCACCAAAACTACTAGTGTGGAACGTGCGAGGGCTTAACTCTCCTGCTCGTAGAGCTACTATCTATCAAGCGGTAGTGGATGCTAGAGTGGATATTGTGTGTTTCCAAGAAACTAAGATGGAGGTGATTACGGCTGAGGTTGTGCGGCAATGCCTTGGAAATAAATTTGAGAACTTCTTCTACGTTCCGGCCGCTGGCATGAGGGGTGGAATTCTCATTGCCTGAGACCACTTGGTTGTTTCAATCACCAATAGTCATATTACGCCTAACACCCTCACGGTTCTCGTTTCGCAAGAAGGGGCGCCTTTTTGGTGGCTCACAGGTGTTTACGGTCCTCGAGGGGACACTGAGAAAGTGGCTTTTCTGGAGGAGATTAGGGACGTTCGGGACTTACATGTGGGCCCGTGGGCGATTGTTGGGGACTTCAACTTGTTGGTTAACCCGGAGGATAAGAATAAGATCACTGTTAACAGGCGCATGATGGCTCGTATGTGTGCCCTTCTCAATCGGCTCGAGCTGAAGGAGCTCTACCTTAATGGTAGGCGCTACACTTGGAGCAATGAGCGGAGGGACCCAACCATGGAGAAGATCGATCACGTTTTCGTCACTAATTCCTGGGAAGATATTTACTCTAGGAGCCTTCTCACGTCGCTGGGTTCGGCGATCTGGATCACTGCCCGCTCTTGGTTGATTGCGATGCGGATTTTGAGGTGGGGCGGCGATTTAAGTTTGAGAGCTTCTGGCCGAAGGCGGATGGGTTTTTCGACACTGTCAAATTGGCCTGGCAATCTCTACCCTCGACGGGTAATCCCTTTATTGTGCTGGATAACAAGTTGCACGCAACGGCCAAGGCGCTGCAGAGCTGGAATGATCGATGGATTGGTAATGTGCGGCTTCAAATTGCAATCGCCATGGAAATCATATGTCGTCTTGAGAAGGCTTCAGAGGCGAGGGTTCTGTCAGAGCAAGAATTTGGACTCCGGAAGCTTCTTAAGCGGAAATTGCTAGGGTTGTGTTCCTTGGAGCGGACGATGGCAAGACAGCGTTCTCGTCTTCTGCAACTTAGGGTGGGGGAAGCCAACACGGCTTTCTTCCATCGGCATGCTAGGCACAGGCAGAGGAAGAACATAATCAACAAGCTGCAACGCGGTGGGGTTGTATACACAGGGCAGGATGAGGTTGCGGAGGTTGCCGACAAATACTTCCAGGATCTGCTTGGTGCGTCGCGGCCTAGAGAAGCTCGGTTGAATCTTGATTTGTTGGACCTTCCTTCTCGGGACTTGAGGCATCCGGAAGTTCCTTTCACAGAGGAGGAGGTGCTTTCGGCCATCAAGGGCATGCCGTTCGACAAAGCTCCTGGCCCCGACGGCTTCACTGGTCGATTCTTTGTCTCTTGCTGGCAGATCATCAGGGCAGATTTCATGAATGCGCTTGACCAGTTTTTCAGAGAGGATATGCGTGGTTTAGGGGCAGTTAATAAAGCCCTGGTATCTCTACTGCCGAAGAAAGCCGGGGCTGTGGATATCAAAGATTTTCGTCCGATCAGCCTCATTAGTGGGCCAGATAAAATCTTTGACAAGATTATGGCCATTAGACTTGCTAAAGATTTGCCAAAGCTGGTTGGGCCGCACCAGAGTGCTTTCGTCAAGGGCAGATCTCTCCATGATAATTTTATTCTTGTTCAATGTATGGCCAGAAGATTACATGCTCTCAAATCCCCGACAGTTATGCTGAAGCTGGATATTACCAAAGCTTTCGACTCCATCAGCTGGCCCTTCCTGGTCGAGGTCCTTAGGCGTTTTGGGTTTGGGGAAAAATGGATAGCTTGGATTTGTGGACTGCTTGCTACCTCCTCCACCCGGATCATGATCAATGGATGCCCTGGTAAACCTATCCTTGCTTGTCAAGGCCTGCGGCAAGGTGACCCCGTCTCGCCCATGCTTTTCATTCTCTGCATGGAGCCGTTATTTGCAATGTTCAAGCATGCCATGGATTATGGGCTGTTGGCACCGCTGTCTCTAGCCAGATTGCAGCAGAGGGTATCCATGTTTGCGGATGATGTGATTGTATTCTTCAAACCAAATGAGGTGGAAACTATCACTTGTGGAGCGATTCTTCAGCTCTTTGGGCAAGCTTCGGGCCTGGTAGTTAACATGAGCAAGAGCTCGGTGTGCCTATTCATTGCTCCCGGAAGAGATCTGATGGGTGTCCCATAGCTTTGGGCTGCTCGACCTCGATGTTTCCTGCAAGTATTTGGGCATTCCACTCACGATCGAAAGGCTTCGCAGCTCAACTCTGTGGATCGGTGGACCATGTGGCTGATTGCCTCCCACTTTGGAAGGCGGCAATCTTGCCTAAGAGTGGCCGCTTGTTGCTCATACAATCCGTGTTGTGTGCCATTCCTATCCACACTATGATGGCCTTGGATCTTCCTGCAAGGACACTGGCGGCGCTAGTCAAGATATGCAGGAATTTCCTTTGGTGCGGCAAGAAGGAGGCTAATGGCGGCAGCTGCTCGGTTGCCTGGGAAGAAGTTTGCACGCCCAAGTGGGCAGGTGGGCTAGGGTTACCAAATCTGCCTTGGCTTAACAAGGCCCTTCGGGCGCGCTAGGCCTGGCTGAGGAAAGCAGATAAGGAAAGGCCTTGGATAGACTTTCAGATTTCTATACCAGCTGAATCTCAGGCACTGGTGGATGCTGCTGTACGGAGAACGGTTGGTGATGGGAAAACGACTCTGTTTTGGGAGGATAGATGGATCATGGGCGAGCGAGTCAGAGATTTAGCACCGTGCATATACATTCGGGTTCAGAAGCGGGTGCGACACTCTGAATTGGTGGCGGATGTGTTGAGAGATGGCAGTTGGGCACGGCATGTTGGCACTGATCTATCACCAGAGGCACTTAATCAGTACCTCCTTCTCTGGACTCGTGTCTCATCCATTACACTCGATGACGATTGTCAAGATGCTGTGACCTGGGCTTGGGAGAGCAATGGCTGCTTTTCAGCTCGCTCAGCTTATGCGGCAAGGTTCTCCGGGCGGCAGGTTTCACCAACAGCAGACTTCACCTGGCAGTCCAGGGCACCGCTTAGGTGTCGTTTCTTCAGTTGGCTGGCCATTAAGGATAGATGTTGGACGTCCGTGAGGCTTGCACGACATGGCCTGCCTCACCAAGCAGCCTGCCCCATGTGTGATCAACACCAAGAATCCATGCAACACCTGATGTTGGAATGTAGCTTTGCAAATCAGATTTGGCTAGCGGTAGGTAGTCTTGCCAACAAGGCGGAGGTTCAGCCCAGGTATGGGGAATCACTTGAGCAATGGTGCCTGCGGCAGGAGGAAGTCTCGGCTAACCGGAAAGCACACAGAGCGAAGTGCCTGCTGGTCATGTGGACAATTTGGAAGCATAGGAATGATGTGGTGTTTAATGGAGCAACGCCATCATTTCAGCACGCCATGCAACGGATTCATGAGGAAGGGAAACTTTGGGCGAGTGCAGGTCTCTTCAAGGAGGATAGTATCGGGTTCGAGGTAGCTCCTGTTGTGTGGGATGTAAATGAGTAGTAGCCTTTGGTAGTTGGAGGAGAGGCGGATTTCCGCTTGTAAATAACTATGTAACGGTGGACTTGGGTTTCGTACCCTTTCTTCTCTAATGAATGATACACACTCTCTCGTGCGTATTCGAGAAAAAAAAAGTGTTGTCTTTTCTCTGTCTTTCTGCCAAGAAGGATTTGGGGATGTTTTCAGAGATGTTTTCCTTCTCCCATTCTGGACCATGATCATTTTAATGCTACAGTTTAGAAACAAATTTTTTAGTGAAGATTATCTCAGTGGCGATACTGTCATAACAAGAAGTTTAATTAGGAGTCCTTGATCTTTAGAACGTCAAGGAAATTTAGTTGATGTCTTGATGAAAGCACATTCCATGAACATCAAGGAAATTTCAGAGAACAACAGCAGTAGATTAACACTGCAATTGACAATTTTGATACTCCAATTAACACTGCAATTGACGCTGATGGACTAATTCAAATGATTGAATTTTTGAAAATTTTCCCCATTAGGGAGTACTTGTAAAATTTATTGGAGAAAACTGAAGATTATCACTGAAGTTTCCATAATTGGAGCTTGTCAAACTATCACTGAAGTTTTATTAAATTCATCTAGATAACTGATTTTTTAGCTTCTTCTTCTTCTTATAGTAGCTGATGGAGTACTCATGGACAACCGTGGAGCAACAACTCAAGGTCAAGCCCTCCATGGACGATTCAATCAAGATCAAGGTCAGCATTAGTCTGAATTTTCTTAATCAACAGTAAACTGCAGCAGGATTTTTCCAAGTTAGTGCTTGCAAAATTTGTCACTGTCCTCTGAAACATGAGTGTATGTTTTCATTTTCCAAGCTAGTGCTTGCAAAATTTGCAAGCATTGTTCTTTTTTTTTCTTTGTACAATATCTAGTTGTCCTATCTACTGATGTGAAAGGCCAATGTACATTTTTTGCTTTGAACTTGAATGGTGCTCTATCTACTGATCTGAATTTGCAAGCGCCGGTGTTCAGAGTAGATTTTTGGTTGAACTAATTGTGCTTTCAATCAATTTGCAATAGATACCATGGCAGTAGAGACCATGGCAGTAGTGACCATGATAGTACTGAACATATACTCCCCTGAATTCAAACAATTCCAAATTAATTAAATGAATACAACTAATTTAAATAATTCCAAATTAATTATAGCTAATTCAAATAATTCCAAATTAATCCAAATAATTACATACACATGACACATGACAGACACAAGACATACACACACTGGTATGCGTCGGTGCTATACACATGGTTTTTAACCCCTTTCCGTGACGGCATTTGGAACCATCGCAAGGTGAATGTGGGCGATAGGGGGGGGGTCCTTCCCACATGACCCAGAAACATCGGGGATATGGAGCCATGATCCAGAAGCCTTGCAAAATGTAATCATGTGCGATGCAGCACACACTAAATTCTTTCGCACGTGTGGGACCAGTAATTAAACGTTTCTAATGACGCAGTGAAACCAAACGTTGTGCCGTAATGAACCATTTGGGAAACAGTATGTAAGACACACGGGCCAACATAAGAACTGTGTGCGATATGTGCCCCATCGCACACAAGTTTTCTGCGGAACCCGTCTGCCATTTAAGACACCATCACACACGTTTCCCAGTAATTACCGTGTGCGATAATGTTCTATCACAAACGGTTCAGGAGCCCCTTCGCACACATACAAGTGCTGCAGAACGTTTGTGATTTGTTGTATATCACCGACGGTTACGGCAAGAGTGACGTGTGCTTTTCGTTTGGGATCCCACATGTTTCCTGAAAAAATTATGACTGGGATTATATTTTACATTGGGCACGGTTTACTCCGAGCTCTCGTGTGCGATAATGTGATATCACAAACGGTTCCGGAGACCCTACGCACACATAGTAGCGCTGCAAGTCGTTTGCGATTTCTGTGTATCACCGACGGTTCCGCTACGATTGACGTACGTTTTCCGATGTGGATCACACACACTCATTTATTTGAACTGTGTGCGGAGCAATCGCCAGGATAAAAAAATATCCCATTTTGAATCAGCATGCAAAAAGCAAATTCGCCACAATATTCAATTGAACAAATAGTGTCCACAGGAAGAACATTCATCAGATTTCGCAACAATTGTAATTGAACATATGGTAGCTAAGTTCCAATGATTTGTCCACACATATATGCATTACATAATTAATCATAGTGTACGAAATACGAAGACCTCATCAGATGGAAAACAATGGATCCATGCGTATATGTTTAGTGGCTAACTCTTACTCAATGTTTCAGGAGGACGCATGCTGAAATCTTCATTATCACCAGTGGGGTTGATGTAGTGATTCAGGAAGAAGTCCCTGATAAATCTCCGAACTATCAGAAATTCACCAGCCGGGAGCGGTTTAGGGGTCCTCAGTTCTAAGATGAGCTGCAGTATTTTTAAGATCAGAATGTGCCATATGAGTGGAGTAGAAGATATTAATTAAGATAGACTTACTGGAAATAATTCGCGAGGATCGTCACAACTATCAGCAGATTTGCAGATGGAGATCATGTGTCTACAAACATAGTATCCACAAAGGTTGGTCCCTGCTTGTTACTGAGGACATTGGATTTTTTTGTACAAAATTAGTCATGTATTTGTCCTGTTAGGAAAAACATAACCCGTGTTAGATGTATTATTTTTTCTTTGGACAAAAATAGAAAGAGGTTTATTTAGAAGCTTGAACATTTAACTAGCGTAAGAAAATGTATTTGCAAACTATTGGATAAATTTTCCGAAAATAACGGATTTTGGTGTGTTACCGGAGAAACGATCACGTGCTGCAGAGGTAGTTCCCTCTTGAACAGGTTCCCTGGTTTAGTTTCCCACAATGCGAGCACACTGCAAATGAAGATGAATTTTGACAACATCAATTATTGAACCAGATATGAGTGCAAATTAATTTCAACATCATAAAATTCAATACCTATCCATGAATTGCCGAAGATGCATCAAATCCTGAGCGTTTGTTGACTCTATGAGAGAATACATGTAGTAAACTGTGTTCTTGTTTGGAACAATGAATACCAATATCCAGTGATAGCTACATATTAAGAAAGCCATGAACTTACGAATTAAGTCGAAATCTGAAAGACAATCAGTGTATGCATGGTCATTTACTTGACTTACCGTTCATGATATGGCCAGAGAAATGATTCTGCATGAGACGTGTTTTTGAAGAGACGGACGGCCGTGTTAATGGCCCAGTCCCTTAGGTCCTTACCATCTAATGTTGTGCCATTTTCTAATGCGGGATCTATGAAATACAAAATCTCCCCTTTTCTTCTCTGCGCATTCAATCCCCTGAGAGGAATAAAATGCAGTTAGTTGTTTATCATTTACAACCTTGTATGGAGAAGTTGATCAGAGTTTGTTAAGTACTTACAAAATCAGGCATCTAACAAGAGTGACATCGATCTCGTTGAAATTGAAGAAGAGATGTAAGTCCTCAAAACTCACATTGATGGAACCAACATCGTGTTGGAAATGATCTCTGTTGTAGTGGACTAGCAAACCATGATGGCCTGCTGATATTTGATCCATGCAATATTTATGTAACTCACGACAACTGGAGCTGCACTCATCAAAGTATTCGCCAACAAGAAATGGCTGGCCATGAACGTAATTGTGTGCTTCAAGTATGTCTGCTTTACTTTTAGCAAGCAACAAATCTACTCATCATCCATGCCGTCAGAAATAATATTACTCCCTGATTCGAACAACCTGCTGCTAATTTGGTTCTGGGCGATGAGTGCTTTAAGTAAGAGGCAATCATTCTCTTTCCTCTTTGCTCTCACTCCAGGCTTCCTTGCAGGTGCAGCCTTTTTGGTTGCTTCCTTCTTGGTACTTGAAGCATTTCTGGCAGAACGTCTGGTTGGCTGCAAGGTAGAGTGCTGAGCAGATGATGAAGCTTCAACGAACTGCTTAGCAGACGATTTATCTATGCCAGACTGCTGAGCTGGCCGTGCTGCTGTGACGGACTGCTGGGCTATAGGAGCAAAGGCATCGGACTGTCGACCATGCATTGAAGCTATGTCAGGTTTCTGTGAAGGTAGTGCCAACTTGTCGGTGTGCCGAGGAGGCCATGCCAACGCGTTGGTTTGCTGAGAAGGAAGTGCTGGTGCATTGGTATGCTGATCACGCGACTGCAGACCAACGGACTAATGAGCAGTCAGTTCTGGACCTATAGGCCGCTTAGCAGGCGGTTCCGAAGCGTCAGACTGCTTAGCAGTCCGTTCCACCAGGTTGGTCTGCTGAGCAAGTGCTGCAGCTAGGTCTCCCCCCGCTGCTTCAGCGGCCGGCATCTGAACCGGTGGTGCATCTTTAGCAGTTGTAGGCCTTGCCACTGGATGCTCTTGGTCGGAGGATGACATGGCATGTACAACACAAAGTCGGGCCGGCTGATCACAGCTTGATGCATCAGCCATCGGATTAAGAGTATTAGGTTCTTTGGGGGAAGCACGTGAGAGCTGCTTTGGCAAGGAGAGCGTCACCGGTTGAGGGGCGACATTGGTTGCTCTTGGCGGGGCTTCAGGGATCTCATCGATGAACTCTATTTCCTTTCATGGCCACTGGATGTGATGTAACAGTGTTTCTCCCAAGGTCCTTTGCTCATCAAAGTCTCCTAGGACATTCTTTAGGGCAAATTCATTGAATCTAGGCTTTACTCCAGTCACGTAGCAGTTCACACAACCCGACTTCAATGGCACATTGTCCAACAAGAGGCCCTCTTCCAAGAAGGGTGGGAAAACCCAGGCTGTTGCACATTTTAATGTACATTCATAATGTGTAAGCTTCGCCCTTTAGTCTGTCTTTCATTCCTGATAGATCAGATATAGCATCATCATGAGCAGTTGCAGTCTGAGTGTCGCTAGGGTCAGCTGATGCACATCTCCTCTTGTGCGGTGTTGTCACGCAATAAGCAGCCTCCTCCATGCCCGCCTCCCCTCCCATCTGCTGGCTATCTGTCAGTGTTAGAGTCTTCTACATCATCATTGACTCCTCAATATCCTTTCGAATAGCCGGATACATGTCCTTCCTCAACTTTTCATACAATTCATGCTGCTTCATTTCACTCGTCGCTTTTTTCATGCCGAGCCTCTCTTCTTTGCTGAGTGTGAAAGCCCTCTTATGCGGGACATTAACACCTATACCCCTTGCACAACCAGGGGGCTCTCTTGTTTCCAGAGCATCAGACAGTATGTCACATGGCCCTGAGTTCCTGTTGAACCTTCCAGGGATCTTGGAAGCATTTAACATCACTTGATACAGTTCTTCGTCACGTGTGTTTTCAAAGTAATAAGTTCCGTCATCACGCGTCCTTGCACGTGCCCGCAAGTAGTCTCTGGGGCGTTCGCCCCTGATTTCACTAAAGGCCGGTTTCCCACCCGCCACTACTGCTTCTTTGTCCCCCTGGTCCCATATTGGTTTCATGCCGTAGTATCCTGCCACACCCATACGGTGGGTGTGTGTGTTCTTCTTCTGAGGCTCCGATTGCTTGGCACTCTTCTCAGCAAAATCTTTAGTTGCCCTGACCCTTTTGAATTCTGCCCAGTCTGCCTTCGTAATTTTGGGGTATGCGTGGATTGGGTCCTTTCCTTCACTCAAGTACTTCTTGTACAGCATGTGCTTCCAGTATCTCCAAGCATCCCTAGCCTTCTTCAGTGCAACGTGTTCTACCTCCATTCTCCACTACTCTGGAACATTGAAGTGATCCATGATCTCCCGGACTATCCTTCATCGTGTTTCTGTGTCAGCCTTCCGAAACCCCGGCAGACTAATGTTGAGCCTTGCCCTGCCAACAAATCCACACACACACTCCCGAACCTCGTGCGTGTTTTATCTAGTTTAGTTGGAGCCCAAGACTTTAAATCGATCTCGGTTACTTCATATGCACCTTTAGGCTGGTGTGTGGGCTTCCTTGGAGCATTCCTCCATGTCCTTACTGGAAGGGTAATTGCCACAGCTCTATCCCGTTCAAGATTACTTGATCCCTCACCATCTGCTGAAGACCTAGGGTTGTCAGAATCATATGAAGATACATCGCATGAAGCATGAGTGTTGTTGCTGCTAATCGGCATCTACAGAGAACACATGCGAAACTCAGGAAAGGATGATAAGAATAAAACTAACAATTTGGTATCAAGCTGTCTAAAGATGTCATGCAATAATTTAGAAAATGTACGACTTATTTGTTAAATTTGTGTGACTCGGGTGCCCGTGGTCTGTAAATCGGCAGTAACTTATCGGAACAAATATAGCTTATATGTACTAGTTAGGAAGGTAGATAAGAACATATATATGTTCTCCGTTATTTTATAGCCAATTTGGGAACATACGGAACGAAATAGGAAGAGGGATTGCAAGGAAATATGCCTCACTAGGATGGAGAGTAGTAACTAACAGGCTTCTTAATGCAAACCCAGTCGGACCACAGGAGAGGCGAGGGTTACATGATCGATATGCTCGAGGGTGGCTGGTGAGCAAACAAAGACGACGAGGCACGGGAAGCCACGTGTTGGCAATGGAAGTGGAGGTAGGCTTGATGCCGAAGAGCGGGCACATGGCCGGGGTGAGCACCCCGGCGCCGGAGAGGGTTCTGCTATGGATCTAGGGGAGGGGGGAGCCGGCGATGGAGATTGGGTGGACTAGTTGAGTGAAACGGGGGTGAGCGGTATGGGGATGTTGGAAGCCTAGGTCAAAAGGGTGAAAAATATCCCCAGTCGCCGCGCGGAAAGGCCTATGCAAACGGTTGCCTCTAAGCACTCGTGTCCACAAAGAGAATAATTTTGTTTGAAATGAAAACGTACTAAGTTTGAAATGAAGATGTAAGTTCATCGTTACGCTTACGCCTCTATATTTTTCCCACGTTAAGAATTCACCATTATACCACGGGTTTGATTTGCTGGCGCATTTCAGGTCTTGTGTGCTATATTTAAGACTTTTTTTGGCATTCATCGTGCATTTTGGCATATGAATCAAATCCTAGCCAGACTGCATTTTCTGTCGAAAGGGATGAGGATTGCCGCTCAATCTACGAGCATCCAATGGTGCAGATGTACGATCCGTGGGGTTTGGGTTCTGGCCAATCAGAACGCACAACTCAGATCGCGCGCGCTGATGAAGTCATGTACCTAGGGTAGGGTCATAGACCTGTCCAAAGTACCCTCCCCAAGGACATCTTTAGAAGAAGCTGCCTTCCAGTCGACCAAGAGGGATTCCACTTGACGGACTCGAAGACACTCGACCATGAAGACTCACTCGACCAACAGGAGGTCAAGAGCCACTCTGTATCCAAACGGTCTGTAATTAAGTAGTCTTTATGGCCGTGATGACACTTTATGTAAGGCGTTACCTGTAACGCCAGGCCTTAATGTACTTTAAACCCTCCACTACGTGGGTTGGCTGGGTCCTGGCAGACACTATATAAGCCACCCCCTCCACTGGCAGAAGGGTTCGCACCCCTGTAACTCATACACATATAATCCAGTCGACCGCCTTCGGGCTCCGAGACGTAGGGCTGTTACTTCTTCTGAGAAGGGCCGGAACTCGTAAATCTTTTGCGTATACAACTACTCCATAGCTAGGATCTTGCCTCTCCATACCTACCCCCCATTCTACTGTCAGTCTTAGTACCACGACAGTTGGCGCCCATCATGGGGCAGGTGTCTTAGCGACTTATTGGAGAAGTTGCATTTGTTCCGATCGCCTTCATTATGGTTTCTGGCGGAGTTCTGGTAGAGGGCCGCGAGATCCATCTCGGCGCGCTCACGTTCATCGCCGATGACTCCGCTTGGCTCCAGGAGGCTCCGCTCGACGTCGACGCACTTCTCGTTCGCGGGGCGACGCACTTTCGTGCGTGTGTCCGCGGTGTCCTGCTGCGGACACCGTCGACTCCGTATCGGTCGACTCCTGTGTCGTCCTCCCTCCTTGTCTCCCGCCAGCGCAAGCGCTCTGGTCGGTCGAGGCTCCAGCGGTGGGTGATAAACGCAGTGGCTCGCCAATCGGCCACCACCCAAGTTGCGGCAATCGAGCCCGACGAATCTCTCTACGGCCTATTCGATCGGTCGACTGGCTCCGTAGAGACTGCATCTGAGTGCGATAGCAGTGATCCAGCGGCGGAGGTTCTGATGGTCAATGGACCTCATAGTCCTCCCGGCTTCCGCCGCACCGACGGGATGGACGGCGGAGGCGACCCTGCTCAGGTCCACGAGGAATATTAACCCGAGCCACTCACTTCTCTGCAAAGAGAAGATCTTCGCCGCCGGAACATGGATGCCCTGCATACTCCCATCGCAGGAGAAACTCCCGAGGCTCATGCCTTGGAGGAGGCGCGTTTGGCCAACTTGGCTGAATGCACTCGACTGGAGAACCTCCAAAGAAGCACTCGGCGAACGTCTTGGCGGCGAAGTACCGACTCGGTCGGCGTCAACTCTTTCCGCAACCAACTCAGATATATCGAACCCCGATTCAGAATCTAGCAGCTGCAGCCCGTATAGCATAGTCAATTCAGCCCTCCCAGTCGGAGGCTGGCAGAGGCTTGATGCAGATCTGGGATTTGCTCCGGGCAGCAGGGGATCAGAATTCAGCTGTGTCACAGTCATGCAATAGGATTCACAGTCAATCCGTCGCTGCGAATACAGTCCAGTCGGCTCATAGCCCAAGATCGCCTCTGCGGCGCGAGGGACGTGAAGGTCGACGTGACCAGTATGATGACCGATTCGATCATGATGATCGGTCGAGTGCCCACTCCTCCCCTAAGGGGTGGGTCTTAAGCCCATCGGCAGCAAGATGACAGGCGCCAGCTCAGTGCTGGGCGAAGAGCTCCGGTCGACCCCAGGGAACCAGGCTTTGACGCGAGATCCATCATCGTGCAAGGTTTGGTCGATCGGAACAGAGCTCATCGAGGTGGCCACGACAGAGAAGCGCCAACTAGCAGCTGAGTCCATGTTTCAGGTCCAAAATGCTTTAGCAGAGCCATCAGAGCCGCAGTGATACCTCCCAACTTCAGGTTGGCAACCGGGGTAAGTAAATTCACTGGTGAGTCCAAGCCCGAAACCTGGCTTGAAGACTACCGAGTGGCGGTACAGATTGGCGGTGGTAATGATGAGGTGGCCATGAAGCACTTACCACTCATGTTGGAGGGTTCGGCCAGGGCCTGGTTGAATCAGTTAGCTCCTAGCAGCATTTACACTTGGGAAGATCTTTCCCGAGTGTTCGTCAGGACATTTGAGGAACTTGCAAGCGACCAGCGGGATGATAGAGCTGCGGTCTGCGTGCAAAAGTCGAATGAGACCACGAGATTACATCTAGAGATGGATCACCTTGCATCATACCGTGGAGAATGTATCGATCATCAAGCGATGCTGTGCCTTCAAGGATGGTGTTAAGAACAGAGAGTTAAGTTTGAAGTTTGGTCGGACGGAGATATGACCACTGAGTCGGATGATGGAGATTGCCACCAAATCATGATGGTGAAGAAGAGGATCGACTACGAATTGGCAAGTACAAGCCGAGTCGACGGAAAAAAAACTCGGTCGGAAGCGAAGCGAAAGCCGAGCCAGCTGCTCCTGGGGAGGCTCTGGCCGTGACTCAGGGCAAATTCAAAGGGAAGCCCAAAGGATCATGGAATCCCAAGAAGGTGAAGGATAAAGAAGGAAACAACGTGATGGATCTGCCATGTCACATCCACACGAAGAAAGACGAAGAGGGTAATTTCATCTACCCGAAACATACCACTCGCCAATGCCGGCTCTTAATCCAGCAGTTTCAAGGAAAACAGCCCAAGGACAAGGAAAAGGAGTCGGCAAAGCTGAGGACAAAGAGGACAGTGATGGAGGATACCCTCATGTCAATTCCACCCTGATGATTTTTGCTGATGTGGAGAGCAAAAGTCGATTGAAAGTTATCAACCGTGAGGTAAATAAGGTCGCTCCGGCGACACCAAGCTATCTGAGATGGTCTCAAACTGCCATTACGTTCGACCAGTCCGATCATCTGACTCACATAGCCACCCCTGGGAGGCAAGCTTTGGTGGTCGACCCAGTCGTCGAAGGCACTCAACTGACTAAGGTGCTGATGGATGGTGGTAGTGGACTGAATATATTGTATGCGGAGATGCTAAAGGGAATGGGCATTCCGATGTCCAGACTCAGCTCCAGCAACATGAGTTTTCATGGAGTCATTCCTGGAAAGAAGGCTGAGTCACTCGGCCAAATAGCACTAGATGTGGTGTTCGGCGACTCAAAGCATTTCCGCAAAGAGAAGCTCACATTTGAAGTTGTGGATTTCCAGAGCGCTTACCACGCTATTTTTGGGAGACCAGCTTATGCACGGTTCATGGCTCAACCATGTTACGTGTACCTCAAACTGAAGATGCCCGGCCCCAAAGGCGTGATCACCATCACTGGTAATCGGAAAAAGGCAAAAGAGTGTTTTCAGAAAGGCTCAAAGATTGTTGATTCCCAGATAACAGTGGTAGAGCTAGAGGAATATAAGAAAAATGCAGACCCGAGTGATTTATTGTGTGCCAAGAAGCCCGCCACAGAGTCAGCATTCCAGTCGTCCGGTGAGACGAAGCCTGTTCACATTCACCAGACCGACCCCAGCGCAGCTCCGACTCATATTTCCACAACACTCGACTCTAAATAGGAAGAAGCGCTCATCTAGTTCCTCCGTGAGAACTGGGACATCTTTGCATGGAAGCTTGCTGACATGCCGGGTGTTCCCAGGGGGCTGGCTGAGCATCATTTAAGAGTCGACCCAAAAGCAAATCCCGTCAAAGAACATCTTCGACGGTCCGCCGTCCAGAAGAGAAAGGCCATTGGCGAGGAGGTGGCTCGACTCCTAGCAGTAGAGTTTATCCGAGAGATATACAACTCCGAGTGGCTCGCCAATGTTGTCATGGTCCCCAAGAAGGACAAGTCACTTTGCATGTGCATCGATTTCAAGCATATCAATCGGGCCTGCCCGAAAGATCATTTTCCTCTCCCTCGCATCGACCAAATTGTCGACTCGACTGCGGGATGCGAGAGATTGTCTTTTTTAGACGCCTATTCTGGGTACCACCAGATCCGTCTGTATGGACCCGATGAGATCAAAACAGCTTTCATCACTCAAATCATGCCATTCAGGTGCTTCTGCTATGTCACCATGCCATTCAGCCTCAAAAATGCCGGAGCCACGTTCATGAGGATGATTCAAAAGTGTTTACTCACTCAAATCAGTCGGAATGTGGAAGTGTACATGGATGATATTGTTGTCAAGTCACGAAAGAGTTCCGACCTGTTGACTGACCTCGCTGAAACATTTGCCAATCTCAGGAGGTATGATATCAAGCTTAATCCATCAAAGTGCACATTCGGAGTTCCTAGTGGAAAGTTACTCGGTTTTCTCGTTTCAGAACGAGGAATCGACGCTAACCCAGAAAAAGTTGGCACCATACACGAATGAAACGCATACAGGCGTGTGCGATGTCGAGCTTCTTGGATGCTTAGCCGTGTTAAGTCGATTCATCTCGCCTCGGTGAAAAGGCATTGCCTCTTTACCGATGATGAAGAAGGCGGACAAGTTGAGTGGACTCGAAGCTGATGCAGCGTTTGCTTGAGCTAAAAGCTCGCTCTCCACCCAGCCGGTGCTTGCTACTCCAATCAGCAAAAGAGCCTCTGTTGCTTTACATTGCAGCCACAGGACAAGTCGTCGATCTGAGACTTACGGTCGGCGGAAGAAGAAGGAAAGCCTTCAAAGTTCAGCGCCCGATGTATTATCTTTCGAAGTTTTGACCCCATCGAAGCAAAGATATCCTCATTATCAGAAGCTTGTGTATGGGATCTACATGACCACGAAGAAGGTTATTATTTCTCTGATCATTCCATTACGATCGTCGGACGCCCCACTTGTCGAGATTACGCACTGTGAGAGATGCAACTGGTCGAGTGGCGAAATGGGCGATTGAACTCCTTCCCCTTGATATCAAGTTTGAGGCAAATAAAGCCATTAAGTCCCAAGCAATAGCAGATTTCCTTGCCGAGTGGATTGAACAACAGCAGCCGACTCAAGTTCACTCAGAGCATTGGACCATGTTCTTTGATGGCTCTAAGATGTTAAATGGTTCCGGTGCTGGGGTGGTATTGGTTTCCCCCCGAGGGGATAGGCTCAGATATGTGCTCCAGATACACTTTGATTCCTCCAATAATGAAGCAGAATATGAGGAACTTTTATATGGGTTGCGCATGGCCATTTCACTCGGAGTCCGTCGCCTTATGGTTTATGGCGACTCAGATTTTGTGGTCAATCAGGTGATGAAGGAGTGGGACGTTAGAAGCCCAGCCATGACTGGATACTGCAATGAAGTGAGAAAGCTTGAGAAGAAATTTGAAGGGTTAGAGCTCCATCATATACCCCGACTGAAGAATCAAGCGGCTGATGATTTGGCGAAGATAGGTTCCAAGAGAGAAGCTATTCCCAGTGACGTGTTCTTGGAGCATATCCACACTCCATCAGTTAAAGAAGACCCTTTTACCGAAGAAGCTCCACAGCCTAAGAGTGTCACGGATCCGACTGTAGTTGACGTTCCAGCAGTGGTCGACCTGATCATGGAAGTGTTGGTGATCACTCCTGATTGGACAGTGCCATATATCGCGTATATCTTAAGGAAAGAGCTCCCAGAGGATGAAGAAGAGGCTCGACAGATCGTCCGCCGATCTAAAGCCTTTACCGTGATAAGGGACGGTTGTACGAGAAAGCGCGATGGAGTTGGTCAGAATGCATAACGCCAGAAGAAGGTCGAATAATCCTTGACGACATCCACTCGGGGACCTGTGGCCATCATGCGTCCTCTCGGACCATTGTAGCAAAAGCATACCGAGCCGGATTTTACTGGCCAAGAGCGAATGAAATGGCAAAGGAGATAGTCGACAAGTGTGAGGGATGTCAATTTTACTCCAATATGTCACACAAGCCCGCCTCAGCTTTAAAGACCATACCACTCGTTTGGCCCTTCGCTGTATGGGGATTGGATATGGTTGGACCTTTGAGAACAGGCAGAAGCGGTTTCACCCATGTGCTGGTAGCAGTCGACAAGTTCACCAAGTGGATTGAGGCTAAACCCATCAAGAACCTTGATGCCGGCACTACTGTCAGCTTCATCAGAGAGTCGATATTCAGATATGGAGTCCCACACAGCATCATCACTGACAACGGGTCAAACTTCGATTCCGAGGAATTCAGAGCGTTCTGCACATCTCAGGGCACACGAGTCGACTATGCTTCAGTCGCTTATCCTCAGTCGAATGGACAGGCAGAATGAGCCAATGGCTTGATTCTCAAAGGGTTGAAACCCCGATTGATGCGTGATCTCAACCATGCAGCTAGTGCATGGGTCGACGAGCTTCCGTTAGTGCTTTGGGGGTTAAGGACCACGCCTAACCGGTCGACTGGGAGAACTCCGTTCTTCTTGGTCTACGGAGCTGAAGCGGTCTTGCCGAGTGACCTGCTTCACAACGCTCCCCGAGTCGAGCTCTACACCGAAGCTGAAGCAGAACAAGCACGGCAGGACGCAGTCGACCTTCTGGAGGAAGAAAGGGAGATGGCTTTGATCTGATCGACCATTTACCAGCAGAACTTGCATCGCTTCCACGCCAAAAATGTGAGGAGTCGAGCCTTCCAGAAAGGAGATTTGGTTCTCCGAATGGATCAGCAGAAACCACACAAGCTCGCTCCTTCTTGGGAAGGCCCCTTCATCATCACCAAGGTTCTCCACAATGGAGCGTACCGTCTTTACAATGTCGAGCACCAGATCGACGAGCCCCGAGCTTGGAACGCCGAGCTGCTCCGCCCCTTTTAGACTTAAGTATGCACTCGGAAATGTAATAGAAGTACTTCCGTAGTTCATTTTTCAAAGACAATAGTGCTATAATTTTCCCAGTGATTATTGTTACTCTTGTTCACATAAAAGTCCCCCCAGTGGGTGGCTTAGCTGCGAATCCGTTTCGCCTAAGTTTATAAAAATCCTACCGAGTGGTGAGCCAGCCTCCCACTCGGAGGCTTAGCTGCGAATCCGTTTTGCCTAAGTTCAACAAAATCCTGTCGAGTGGTGAGCCAGCCTCCCACTTGGAGGCTTAGCTGCAAATCCGTTTCCCCTAAGTTCAACAAAATCATGTCGAGTGGTGAGCCCGCCTGCCACTCAGAGGCTTAGCTGCAGTCCAAGTACTCGCCTAAGTTTAAATAAAATCCTACCGAGTGATGAGCCAGTCTCTCACTCGGAGGCTTAGCTGCAGTCCAAGTACTCGCCTAAGTTTCAATGAAATCCTACCGAGTGGTGAGCCAGCCTCCCACTCGGGGGCTTAGCTGCAGCATAGCGCTCGCCTAAGTACAAGTGTAATGTGCGCTCCGCAAGGAAGACGAGGTGCAGGTCGATTGCTACCATCCTCTTCCGAGCTACGCCACAAGTATAATGTGCTCTCCGCAGAGAGGGCGAGGTACAGGTCGACTGCTACTTCTCCTTCTGAGCTACGCCACAAGTATAATGTGCGCTCCACAAGGAAGACGAGGTGCAGGTCGATTGATGCCTTCTTCCCCTGAGGAACGCCGCAAAAATCCTACCGAGTGGAGAGCAGACCTCCCACTCGGGGGCTTAGCTGCAGCCCAGTGCTCGCCTAAGTTTTTGAAAATCCTACCGAGTGGAGAGCAGACCTCCCACTCGAGGGCTTACCTGCAGCCCAGTGCTGGCCTAAGTTTTTTGAAAATCCTACCGAGTGGAGAGCAGACCTCCCACTCGGAGGCTTTGTTGCAGCCTAGTGCTCGCCTAAGTTTTTGAAAATCCTATCGAGTGGAGAGCAGACCTCCCACTCGGAGGCTTAGCTGCAACCCAGTGCTCGCCTAAGTTTTTCAAATCCTACCGAGTGGAGAGCAGACCTCCCACTCGGAGGCTTAGCTGCAGCCCAGTGCTCACCTAAGTTTTTGAAAATCCCATCGAATGGAGAGCAGACCTCCCACTCGGGGGCTTAGCTGCAGCCTAGTGCTCGCCTAAGAGTGTTGAGGAACAAGTCGATTGCAATAAGTGCTTCATCCTAGCCTGCAAAAGACACCTCAAACCAGATGCCGACATATTCAACATTGAATTCAAGTTCAGATAACATCTTACGGAACCATAAGTGCTCAGGCGCTAAGCCCATTAAGGTTTATCGGTTACAAAAATCACTCGGCATACCGAGGCAAATTTAAAGTATCAAGCACAGAAGTTTTTTACCCCTCCCGCGGAGGGCTGGAAGGCACAACGAATTCGTCCAGTTCGATTCCATCTGCGATCCGAGTGGCAGCAGCGATGAAGGTCTCCATGAAGGATCGGAAATCATGCTTCTTGGTATTGGCCACCTTGAGGGCTGCCAGCTTGTCCTCTCGCGCTTCCTTGCAGTGAACACAGGCCAGAGACAGAGCAACATCCGCACCGCACCTGGCAGAAGACTTCTTCCATTCTTGCACTCGACTTGGAACATTGTTCAGTTGAGTCATCAGAGACTCGAGGTCGTTCTGAAGCGTCTCTCCTGGCCAGAGTGTTGTGTCGATGCGGGAAGTTGCAACCTTCAGCCTTGCGAGATAGTCGACAACAGCAGCAACGCGAGACTCAAGTCGGAGCACATTCATGGCGACTTCGTCCTTCACAGGAGAGTTGATGGGATCTAGGTTCGTCTCCAGTCGACCAGTCTCCTCTTCAAAGTTCTGGCAGAACTCTGCAAGCACAACCCCAAAGTCAAAACAGCAGTCTGATGGCGAGATCATAGTTAAAATATATGTTTGATACAAAAGACTACCTTCAAGCATGAGGAATAGCTTCTTGGCGAGTCCTCCCAGATAAGCCTCCAAATCATTCTTCTTCCCTACCAACTCGCTGGCCTTGTCACTCAAGGCAATCTTGTCATTCTTCAGTCGACTGACCTCCTTGTTGGCCGCATCAAGAGCAGCTTTCAGATTGGTATTTTCCTCTTCAAGCTTGGTGATTGAAGCCAGCTTCTCATCTGCGAGCTTGGTCTTCTCTAAAGCCGCTTTCTGCACCTCGGCCAAGTCAAGGTCTTTCTTCTTCAGAGCATCCCTCAGTTTGTCTGCAAAGTCACAGTGAGATCAGGCTCGGAAATGGACAAGAGGCAAAAGCAGTCGTTAAGGTTCTCACCAAACATACCTTTTGCCTCCTCCTTTGCCTTCGTGAAGTTCTCCTGGACAAGTTTCAGATCAAGTTCGAGCTGGATATGCTTGTTCTCCAACTCAGTATAACGAGCTGCAAGCTCACAAGATTTCTGCGAAGAACCAATCGATAGATGTCAAAGACAGGTCACTTCCGAGTGACTAAGGAAAAATCATAGTATTTCTAAGACTACAGCCGAATATAAACATTCGACCATAGTCTCGGGGACTACACCCAGTGGGTGCACTCAGCGTGCCCCCACTAGTTCTATCAGTTAGAGTCGATCAGTCGACCAACAAATAGCAAAAAAGAGAGAGAGAGAGAGGTGTTCTTGAGACCGAGTCGATGGCGATGATCGACCACGCCTCTCGAGGGACTACACCCAGTGGGTGCACTCAGCGTGCCCCCACCGGTCTATGATTCCATTGGACTTGATCGAGTAAAGAAAAAGCTTAAGACATAAAGGCTATGGTCGACTGCCAGCAGTCCACCATAGCCTTGGGGACTACACCCAGTGGGTGCACTCAGCGTGCCCCCACTAATTCGGAATTTCAATCGACGCACCCAGTGGGTGTACGACAGATACTAAGATTTTTAGAAAGAAGGATTTTCAGATATCATATCCTAACAGAACAGGCGGTGACCGACTAACCTGAACATTGCTCTGAAGAGCTGAACTGGCGTCATAAGCCGCCTGACTGGCGTCTCGGATCGCCTTCACTTGCTCCATCATGACCCCTGCCTGGCGTATTGCTTCTTTAGCAGCGCTTGCTTGGTCTTCTGGGACGTGGTGGGTCGAGACAAGTGAAGGCTGAGCAGCACTAGACGACGAAGGGTGAGCACCCGTCAGCGGCACCGCAAAGGATACGATAGGCCGAGTGACGCTGTCCCACTCCACAACCAACGTCTCGGGTGCTGACACGTCCTGAGTCGCCTTGCCAGCAAACGCTTTCCTATTCCTCCTCTGCCTCAGTGGTTCCTCGTCATCGTCGTCAGGAAGGTCAATAACGACGTTAGGTGGAGCTGCAGAAAAGAGTCAAAGTTAAAGACAAAGGTCCAACCGACTGAAGACGGAACTACAAAATTCATACCAGGTTTTGAAGTGACAACATCTTCCATTTCGTGATCTTCAGGTCTGGTCGAGGTATCAGAAGTAGCAGCACTGCAATTCCAGAAGTCAGTCGGTCAGCTCACAAATCGACCAAGAATAAATTCATGTGAAACAAGAAAACTCAAGTTACACCATTACCCTGAGATAGTGGGGATCACCATCTTCATCTTCGGCAAGACCTTCGTCGGCTTTGAGGGTGCCACTCGAGATTGCTTCGGAGCTTTCTCAGTCAGCGCCGGAGAAGTCGTCCGAGGACGCTTGGTCGACTGCGTGACGGGCACAACCCTCTTACCACGCTCAGCTGCAGGGTCATGGACAAGCTTCGAGCGTCTTTCAGAATGGGGAGGTGCAACTTCCTCCTCCTCTTCCTCTTCCTCCTGATCAGAGTCATCATCTTCATCGTCGTCATCACCATCCGAATCCCACTCCTCCGGGCTTTCACCCCCACTTCCTTCCTCCTCCTCAGTCGGTGCCTGCGCCCCATTGGGCATCGAGTACAACTCAGTGGTGGACTGACAGACAATAAGACAAGACAAAGGTCAATCGACCGATTTGTAGTGAAACAGAATGAATAAAACAGGACCACAACCGGGGATAAGTGGTCGTACCGTGTCCGTTTCGTAGGTATGGTCGAGTGGTGGGATCCTCCTAGCCCCACGAGGGTTATCCTTATTCCCTGTGATGGCAGTCATCCACCTCTCCAGTGTGGCGTCGCTGACCGCCTATGGATGGACCCGAGTGGTATCCTCAGTACCATAGTACAGCCACATCGGGTGGCCTCGCTATTGGAGTGGTTGAATACGCCGTCGAAGGAAAACCTCCAGAAGGTCCATGCCAGTCACTCCGTCCTGAATGAGCTGGAGTACACGCTCCATCAACATTTTAACCTGAGCCTTCTCCTCCGGAAGCACCTTCAGAGAAGACGGCTTGTTCACTCGGTCCATGGAGAACGGAGGGAGACCAGTCGACTGGCCCGACGTCGACTCGTCTTGGCAGTAGAACCAGGTCGACTGCCACCCTCTAACCGACTCGGGAAGGGTCATGGCTGGAAAAGAACTCTTACTCCTCACTTGGATTCCAAGACCCCCACACATCTGGATTACTTTGGTCCTCTCATCATTTGGACTCGCCTTTTTCACCGTCTGGGAACGGCAAGTGAATATATGCTTAAAGAGACCCTAGTGCGGCCGGCAACCCAGGAAGTTTTCGCACAGAGACACGAAAGCGGCGAGGTAAGCAATGGAATTGGGAGTGAAGTGATGGAGTTGTGCCCCAAAGAAGTTCACAAACCCTCGGAAGAAAAGATTCGGTGGTAGAGAGAATCTGCGATCTACATGTGTGGCTAAGAGAACACACTCACCCTCCAGCGGCTACGGTTGCCACTCGGTCCCCGGAAGTCTTGCTGACCCATGAGAGATCAGTCCCTCATTGGCTAGATCGTCGAGATCCGTCTGGGTGATGGTCGAGCGGATCCAATCTCCCTGGACCCAACCTTGCGGCAGGCGGGACCGAGACGTAGATGCACCCCGACTGCTCGCTCTCCCCTTTGCTTTCGCCGTTGCCGTCGCCTTCTTCGCTTGCTCCAAGGCCGCCATCTTCTCCTTCACCATCGTCGCCGGCGAGGTGTGCGAGGAGTGGATGGGCGGAGGTAAAAGCGGACGCAGCAGGCGAGAATGAGGAAGGTGGAGAGGGGAATGGAGACGCACTGTTCAAAAAACCCCGTCCGGCACCTTATATAAGGACACTTCCGAGTGGCTGACAGGTAGGCCCGGCGATCCTGTCAAATCCCGAAACAGTCGCGCGCGCGATACGTGGCGAAAAAGGTGGCGCGAAAATCGAGGCGTCTTCGCCTTATCCCATCCGAGTACCGCGGTCCTCTCCGCTTCGTGCGCTTCCCAAAATTCGGATCCCACTAAATCCGCTAACAGCAGAGCAACCTGTCAGACGGTAGATTTCCTACGATCCGTCGCTTGGAAGTCCACCAAGTTCAAAAGTTCACTCGACAGAGGAAAAGAATGGATCAAGGCGACTGAAAGAAAAGTTGATGCCATCGCTAAGAAAGTCATTGATCCAGAATGAGACATACTCAGAGCACAAAAAACAGGTCGAAAAGATTATCAACTCCTTCCTCACTCAAACCTCGATCCATTCGGGGGCTAATGTTGAAGTCATGTACCTAGGGTAGGGTCATAGACCTGTCGAAAGTACCCTCCCCAAGGACATCTTTAGAAGAAGCTGCCTTCCAGTCGACCAAGAGGGATTCCACTCGACGGACTCGAAGACACTCTACCATGAAGACTCACTCGACCACCAGGAGGTCAAGAGCCACTCTGTATCGAAACGGTCTGTAATTAAGTAGTCTTTATGGCCATGATGACACGTTATATAAGGCATTACCTGTAACGCCAGGCCTTAATGTACTTTAAACCCTCCCCTACGTGGGTTGGCTGGGTCCTGGCAGACACTATATAAGCCACCCCCTCCACTGGCAGAAGGGTTCACACCCCTGTAACTCATACGCATATAATCCAGTCGACCACCTCCGGGCTCCGAGACGTAGGGCTGTTACTTCTTCCGAGAAGGGCCTGAACTCGTAAATCCTTTGCGTATACAACTACTCCATAGCTAGGATCTGGCCTCTCCATACCTACCCCCCATTCTACTGTCAGTCTTAGTACCACGACACGCGCAGCAGGGGGCAATGGCCATAGTTTGGTAGGGACACGGCTTTCGTGAGTAAACCGTGTGCTATTTGAAAACATTTACTCCCTTCATTCCCTTATACAAGGCCACAAACTCAAATTACACGTACATAGGTGAAATTTAATGAGTACTTTGCAAGCCAACTTTTCTTCTTGTTAACTGGGATCATTAGTACGCTCGCATGCGTGCAAGGTAGGAATGAAAAGGAAGTAACATAGTGTCATTATGACTACATGCATGCAAGTATTAAACAAGTTGCTACTACGAGAAAACATCATTAAATTTTGCCTCGGTTACTGTTATTGGACTTGTATAGATGCAAAATGTATTTTTCATAGTGGCCTTGTATAAGGGAATGGAGGGAGTACATGAACTAACAGCATATTTTCGTTTGAATGAAACCAAGAGTTCATCATTTAGCCTCTGGTCGTGATGCTGCGGTGGGCTCGGTGATGACCTCCGTCCTGCCGTCCTGGCGGTCTTGGTCTCGTTGCACCAGCATGGAAACCTTTGGCCGATTCCTCGGGACTCCGCGCCTGTGGCTTGCCTCACTTGCACCAAAGAGAAACCTGCGCCCTGCGCCCGCCTGGCGCCCTCCTGGCACCCGCCTGGCCTTGGTCGTCATGGATCACATCAGCTGAGCCTCATGAGGTAGCTGCATAGATCTCTCCGCCCCTCAGGAGCACTCCTGAGGAGGCCAACTCCTTCAGGGGTCTTGGCATTGTCCGCCTCGCGAGGCTAGGCCTCTCTCCGCCCCTCAGGAGCCCTCCTGAGGAGGCCAACTCCTTCAGGGGTCTTGGCATTGTCCGCCTCGCGAGGCTTGGCCCCTCGCAAGGGTCTTGCTGCGTTGTTGTCGAAGCTGGGTCGTACCAGGCCGTCGATGGAGCCACGTGGTGGGCCGCAAGCAGGTAGGACTGGATACCCCCAAGTCCAGGACACCGACAGTAGCCCCTGGGCCCAAGGCACGCTCGGACTTGGCTTCCAGGCAAAGCCAAAGGGCAAGTGCGGGGTGCCGCGGGCCCTAACCGCCTGCGCCTTGATGACGCATGGCGATTGATTGGACATGGGAGACTCCGTTTCCTCATGTTGCCTTGGAAACTGCTCCCGCCTGACAAAAGGAGTGCCACCTGCCGCAAGGCTTTCATTGCTCCTCTTCGTCTTGCTCCAGATCCCCTTCTCCCCGTAGTAGAAGAGCTCACCAGATCCGTTGATTCTCCACCAAATCTCCTGCCTAATGGCCGCCGAAAAGGACACGACTTCCTCCTCGGCCGCCGGCGCCGCCTGGTACGAGCCAGGGCTGGTGGCGCCCTGCATGACAGGAGAGAAGCTCAAGACAATGCTCCTCCTGACAACGAGCGACGACAACGAGTGGGGGGAGACCACGCTCCGGGCCGTCACAGCTGTCCCGGAGCCCGCGGGCAGCAACTTCTTCCCCTTCTTCATGCACACACATCTACTTCGGGTTGGTGCCTCCTTTCTCCCCTTTCTTCTTCACCATCCTTCACCAGTACGGACTCCATGCACTCCATATCAATGCCAACTCCATCCTCCTTCTGTCTCTCTTCGCCTTCTATTACGAGGCATTCATGGGCGTGCTACCCTCCATTGCCCTGTTTCGCCACTTCTTCTATCTTTGCAAGACCGGCGACAACCCGTTCGGGTGCATCGGCTTCGTCACGGTGCGGGGTGGCAACACAATCTCCCGCGCCGGGAGGTAGGTGGTGGACACCGTGAAGAGGTGGGTGTTGATGGATGCCAAGAGCTCCTAGAGCTCATTGAAGCTGCCGACCACATTCCCCATCTCCGACAAGTGGTCGAAGTTTGAGAGATCACCGACCCTGCCCTGACGCCGTTCGTGAGGACGATGGACAAGGAGTTGAAGGACGCAAAGCTAACGGGGGCCATGCTCATCAGGGAGTTCCTAAAGTAGCGCATCGCGCTGCTTCAAGACCGCCCCCATCCCTTGTGGAAGCTTGGCGGTGATGACGACAAGATCCGCCTGCGCCGGGATCCTCCTTGCCGCCTACTACCTTGGTGCTCCTCTCCTCCGACGGCCAATCCTCCGAGGCCACCGAGGATGATGTCGTCGACGAATCCTCCGCCCCAAAGCAAAGGGAGCTCCTGCACGATCTGCCGGACAACGATGATGATGGCAAGCCCCCGGTGGTGGAGGTGACGCGCCCTCGAGGGGTCGCCACGAGGTCTGCGGTGGCCTCCTTGAAGAAGCACCAGCGAGTAGTTGTGAAGAAGAGCAGGTCCGCGGTGATTTCTCCGGGCAGCAGCCCACCTTCGCCGGCGTCGTCTGCTCCTCCTACTCCCAAGGGCTCCCCTACTCCCAAGGGCTCGGCGCCGGCTCCTCCTCCTCAGGTCCCGCTGTTGAGCATGAAGAGGCAATATGCCTTCATTGACCAGTAAGCTTCTTCCTCATCCTTGCTTGTCAGTTCTTGAAGTGGCGCTGAACGTATTCTCTTGTCGCTAGGTAGCAGCCGGCGAAGAAGAGAGGGAAGGTACGGAGATTGCCGCGGCCGCAGGCGATGGAGCGACCTCCGCGGCCCTGGTGAAGAAGAGTGCCACAACCCCCGCAGCCCTAGGGCCAACGCCAGCTCTAGAGGATGTGGATGCCCGTCCTCAGGAGGTGGCAGGCCTGGCCCCTACAGCGCCTAGCCTTGTCGCAGCCACCGGGGGTAACCAGTCTCCGGAGCCCCCGGTCCTTCATGAGGCTGAGGTTTCTTCTTCCTTGGCGCCGAGGGCGTCTACTCCCTTGCCCAGCGCGTGGCCGAGCTATGGTGCTTCTGCTCCCTCCGGGACCCTGGAAGAGGCAAGGGTGGTGTTGGACCTCCTCCAGGGTGAGCTTCAGGGCCTGAACTGTCGTTCGGTGCGAGGACGCCTGGGGTTGATCTCTGGTTGGCTCAGGGCCGACGCGTCTGTTCGCACGGCCTGGGGCTCTGCGGAGGAGGCCCAGAAGGCGCTTGGGGTGGCTTCCACGATGCGTGACCTGGCGCAGAAGGAGGCCACAGAAGCTGAGAACCGGTGCCGTGCGGTGAAGGCTGACCTGAAGATCCTCTAGGATCAGCAGGCCACCCAGGCCAGCCAGCTCCGGCAGCAGGAAGGGAAGCTGAAGGCCCAGGAGGCTGCCGTTGCCAGTCGGGATGCCGAGGTGAAGAAGGCAGCCTCAGAGCAGGAGGGGAGCGCGATCGCCTGGCGAAGCTGAGGGAGGAGGCGGAGGCAGCCCAAGCGGCCCTGTTCGAGGCTAAGAAAGCGACCACCATGGAACGCGACACCCTCTCCTCCTTCGAGGCGCGCTTCCTCAAGGCCCAGAAGGCACTCTTTGGAGATGGTCACTCAGGAAGGGCGGTGGTGACGACCCCGAGGGAGAACCCTGCTGCTCTGCTTCCTGAGGTTGTGGCGGTGCTCGAAGACGCTCTCGACGGGTTTACGTCCCTGGTGTAAGGCGAGGCACACTCACTTTCTTCCTCAGCTCTGACGTGCGTCTTTGGCCACCTTTATCTCCGGGACACCAGCTTCAACCTCTCCTCCTTCCTTGCTTCGATGGACGCCAACTCCCGGGACGCTGTTGCTGCCATGAAGAGCTCCGTGCACGCCATGCTGAACAAGTACATGGTGGTTGGCCCTCCGAGCGAAGCCGGTGGGACAAGCGACGCGCCTGGCGGTGAGGTTCCGCTAGCGAGTGGTGGTGACGCCCAAGTCTGAAGAGGTGGCTTCGGAGATTCTGTTTTTTGATTTTTATCCTGCACCATGCGACATGCCTCGGGGAGGCATTTAAAACTTATTTGCTTGGAACAATTTGTCTTGTAATAACTAGATTATGCTCCTTCATCTTTTTCGTTTGCTTTATTCTGCGTCGGCAGAGCCCGGCCCCGTGAGTACCTCAGCCGTCGTTGGGCCGCCCGGATCACCAGGACGAGCCCAAGAGGTGAGGGACTACGTGATCAGTTAGGCTCCTGAGTCGCGATGCTGTCCTCCTTGACGTGCGAACAACTTAAGAAAAGATGTAGGAGCAAGCCTTAATGTTTTGCTTGGGCAGGTGCGCCCCAGCGCATCTCGGCCGTCGTTGGTCGTCCGGATCACCAGGGGCAGGCCAAGAGAATGAGGGGCTCTGAACAAGTTAGGCTCCTGAGTCGCGATGCTCAGGAGTCCCCCTTGACGTACGAACGGCTTGAAAGAGAAGGATGACAACCAGGTCTTGGCGTTCTGCGTCGGCAGGGCCCGGCCCCGCGCATACCTCAGCCATCGTTGGGTTGTCCGGATCAACAGGACAAGCCCAAGAGGTGAGGGGCTACATGACCATTTAGGCTCCTGAGTCGCGATGCTAAGGAGTCCCCCTTGACGTATGAATAGACCCTCCTACCTTTCCCTCGCTGAGCTCTCACTTGGGAGGGGTGTGCGAAGACCAGGCCCGTGAGGCCTGACGAGGTGGGGTACACCAGGCGTGACCTGAGCGTAGCCCACGTGCCTAGCCCCCTCGCGCTACCTTCCCGAGGGAGAGCAGTGCGGTGAGGCTAGTCACTGAGCTCGGAGGCTCCCTGAGGTTAATGCGGCCGTGAGGCCACCCCCAGTTGTTTATCACCAGCGCGGAGCATAGCGCTTCTGCTCCCGCACGGGCATAGCCGCTCCTTGGCAGTGTTGGCCCGGCCGCAGACATGGTGCTGCCAGTGCGTGGGAGGGGCTCCTCTCGAGGAGAGCCCCGGGGCATGTACAGCCCCGCTCGACCGTGGCTTGCAGCAGGGCTGGAGGGAGGTGTATGTGGGCACCCGTGAGCGGTAGCGGGACTCATGAGCCCTACCTCAAAGGCGGGTTGCGCTGGTCTTGATTGGGGATGGTTGAATTGGTCTGCCGGATGGTTGGGCAGCCTCGCCAATGAGTTTCTGAGGTTATTGCATGAGAAGGCGGACACCATGACCCTAGGAGGTGAAGTGAAGCAGGACCGCCCCCAGGACAACGAGCTCAGCTCTTTGGATTTATCGATCTTTGCGGGGCGGACCCAAGCACAGACACCGTGCCCAGTCTTCTCATGCAAAGATCCTGAAGAAAAACAACCAGCGCGTGGTTCCCGTGGCCACGGAGGCACCATGTCACGCGCCCTTGCTTACCCATCACGATTAGCTCATGCAAGGACAAGGCACCAAGAGCCACAAGAGGTGACGTACACGAGACCGGTCCGTGAGCCAGAGCTCAGCTGCTTGGGTTTAGCGGTGTTGCAGGGACGGACCCGAGCACAGACATCGTGCCAGTCCTTAATCATGAGGCGGTCATGGGAGGGCTTGCAAGGGTGCGAGACGTTCTTAGCGACGAAGCACTGGTAAGGCAGTTGGTAATTCAAAAGTAGCTCGCAAAGGATTGTAATTGGCTTCGATAAAATGCAAAAGAGATACATGTCATAGGGACAGACCCACACGGCCTGGGGATGATTCAACCCGAGGGGCGCCCCCAAACTGAACGAACTAGGGAGATGTCACCTAATACCGTCGCTGAAGAGTTGTTGAAGTAGCCAAAAATGTGTGCTGCTAAAGCCGTTCCTCATGAGCCGCTCCGGTGCCGGGCCTCAGGAGGCTGACCAGAAGGCTCCTGAGGATGCCCCTCCATCTTCGCCAGGATCGCCTCGTGCCTGGCTTCACGGGTCGCCTGAGCGTCCGTCATGCAGCGCTGGAACGCCTCAGCCACGCCCACCAGGCCGAAAGGCATGCAGACATAGCTGTGAGGCGGTCCCTCGCATTGGCCGACATGAGGCGGCCACATGAGCTGCCGAGACGTGGCCCTGTTGAGCCCAGGGATGTCGACATAGACGCGAAACTCCTTGCCCTCGCCAGGGCAATGAGCTTCGCCTCGTAGCAGGTGACGATCGCCTTGCAGAACCCTTCCTTCCTGAATCTCCTTGATCGCCTTGCTGATGAATTCCTGAATGCCTGGTGCCTCACGCCTGCTGCCTTCTCCTAGGAAGCGTGCTCTGAAGAGCGCCTGAGGGAGTCCTGGACTAGGGGGTGTCCGGATAGCCGGACTATCATCATCGGCCGGACTCCAAGACTATGAAGATACAAGATTGAAGACTTCGTCCCGTGTCGGATGGGACTTTCCTTGGCGTGGAAGGCAAGCTTGCGTCTGGATATGTAGATCTCCTACCATTGTAACCGACTCCGTATAACCCTAGCTCTCTCCGGTGTCTATATAAACCGGAGGGTCTTAGTCCGTGGGACACACAACCATTACAACAATCATACCATAGGCTAGCTTATAGGGTTTAGCCTCCTTGATCTCGTGGTAGATCCACTCTTGTCCTACCCATATCATCAATATCAATCAAGCGGAGTAGGGTTTTACCTCCATTGAGAGGGCCGAACACAGGTAAAAGCATCGTGTCCCTTGTCTCTGTTACCATCCGCCTAGGCGCACGATTCGGGACCCCCTACCCGTGATCCGCGGTTTTGACACCGACATTGGTGCTTTCATTGAGAGTTCCTCTATATGCCGTCACGATAGGCTTGATGGCTTCTTCAATCAACAACAACGCCGTCGGGTGAGACTTTTCTCCCAGAGACAGATCTTGTGTTCGCGGCTTTGCTGGGCCAATTCACCCGGCCATCTGGAAGCGGATCGAAAGCTCGCCCCTGGCCATCGTCGGTTTGGAAGCCTAAACTTCACGGTGACATCCGTGGAGACTTGATCTTGATGGATTCGAGCCCGCAGCCGGCGTGCCACCTTATCACGATGGGCATGATTTAGCTCTGCCGCTGACGAGCACCTTGGAGCGCACATGAATCCGCTCCGACCCACAGTTGGAGCCGACCCAGCAGGTCGAGGGCGGTGGCTGGACACCGCCTCGGAGCTGCAACTTCTACGGTGATGGAGCCGAATACCGATCTTGTCCTTTGCAAAGCTTGTGACTCCGAGGTGCCGGACTCCTTGCCGGACTCCGAACCTCTTGTGCCCCTGCCAGTCGAATCCGATTGGGCGCGGTCATGGAGTTCACCGCTGCGGACATCTTTCGGCACTTTCGCCCTTTGGCGACATCTGAACTTCGTTAAAGTATCTCTCGTTATCGGAGAGCCTGGCGGACTGCGGTCGGGATGGTTGGGATCTGGATGACGAAGAAATTCAAAGCCCATCCACCACCCACTTTGTAGCCACTTATGCGACAATCTAACCGATATGCTAGACTACGACTCGAAGACATCGGCGGTATGGCGGCGATCTTTGGAGACGATCAAGAACCAGCGCCTACAGGGCCTTTGGAAGACCACGTCGTCATCTGACATATACATGGTGGACACCTCGAAGGATGGGGACGGCGAAGAAAGCGGCGAGGGCGATTCCTCTAAAAAACAGCCCAAGCACCGGCGTCGTGGCGCCGCTCTAAATCCGCCACAACAAGAATGGAGATTCCGGCACGGAGATAACAACACCCGGAGAGTGCGAAGACAACCCCTCGGCAAGATTCAACCACGGAGGGCCGGAGAAGCCAGCCCTCGGGAGAGGCGGCGGTCGAGGAGGATGAAAATTACATGCCTCCCTCCGGAGAGCAGGCAAGCCTCAATGACGGCAATTCGTCGTGCCGAGGATCCCGTCGAACAAGAGCGTTTCAAGCGCAGGCTAATGGTCACGGCGAACAACCTAAAGAAAAAGCAGCAACGACTTCAAGCTGATCAAGACCTGCTGGCCGCGGATGGACCGAGGTCCTCGCGGCGAAGAGTCTGAACTCGAGCGCCCCTCAAAAGCTACCCAAAGCGCAAGTCGCTCCCGACTAGAGGAGGAAGCATACAAACCCTCATCACCAGCGCCTGTCTGACGGACCGATCACCTCGTGGCGCGACATAGAGCATCGGGCCCTCCGCCCGAACCGTACCCGGCCTTTGCTCGGCGCGAAGCGGGGAATCGCCGGACTTGCGGGATATATTGGAGGATAAGGCAAGACAATCAAGATCTATCTACGGATCACGTGGGCGCCGACCCACGGCGACTATCGTCGCGCGGATCTGACACCTCGGCCGGGCGAACCACGGCGAGACAAAGCTCTCTGGAGCTACGTCGTGATATTGCTCAATATAGAGGTGCCGCACACCACCATGCTTCACCGGATGAAGTAATGGATCATCAAATCCTGAAGGGTTTAAACCGTGAACATTGAATCTCGATGGCTGGAGACCCAGCGGTTTGGATCGAAGACTATCTCCTTCACATCCACATGGCCCGTGGTGGCGATCTCCACGCCATCAAATATCTCCCTCAAGCTTAAAGGACCAGCTCGGCATTGGCTTAACAGCTTGCCGGCAGAATCAATTGGGTGTTGGGAGGACACGGAAGTCGCATTCCTTGACAACTTCCGGGGCACATATATGCGACCACAGGGCGCCGATGACCTAAGCCATATAATTCAGCATCGGGCGAATTGGCGAGACGATTCGGACATGGTTCTTACCAAGAAAAATCAAATCGTCATTTGTCCGGATCACGAGGCCCTGCAGCCTTCAAACATAACATCCGCAGCAGTGGCTGGCCCGGCACCTAGGACGGGAAAAGCGAAATCCATGGCAGCCCTCACATCACTCATGACCATTACATGCGGGGAGGACAGTAGCTAGCCCGCGATAACAACCTCGGCAAAAATTCAGCGGTCCGGACAGCAAGGACCGCAATGGCGAGTTCGCGTGCATAACAAAACAAGCGCCCGCGTTAGCGATAACGAGGATCTGGCGGTCAGCGCGGATTGAGGCTCTAAACCGGTCGGCGGAAAAGGCATTCAAAAGAACTACTCCGGGTTGGTCAATTTGGACCGAATACTCGACCGCTCTTGCGGATACATGGCACCCCAAAAAGCCAGCTAACCACACCAGCAGAGATTGTTGGGTATTCAAGCGAGCGAGCAAGTTAATCGCGAAAACAATGACAAGGGGCTGCATAGCGATGGCGAGGAGAGACCGGCCGCGAGCGATGAAGACGAAGGGTTTCCCCACAAGTGCGGACGATAAACATGATATCGCAACCCACATACCCAAGAGGGCGAGCGTGCGCAAGGGGCGTATATGCGATGGAGCAGTTGCCCCAAAGTTCAATCCATGGTCCTCTTGCCCGATCACTTTCGATCGAAGGACCACCCACGATATCCGCCATGGCGGATTCGCGCGTGGTTTTAGACCCAATCGTCGATGGATTTCACCTCACTAGAGTCTTGATGGATGGCGGCGGCGGCACAGAACCTGCTTTATCGGGATCGGTGTGCAAGATGGGCATAGACCCCTCAAGGATTAAACCTACAAAGGCGACCTTCAAAGGCGTCATACCGGTGTATGAGGCCGATTACACAGAGCTCGATCACACTTTGGAAGTGGTCTTTGGATCCCGGATAATTTCGAGCGAGAATTAATCTTCGACATAGTCCCGTTCGCGATGGCTATCACGCTACGCTTTCCGGACGAACCGCATTGCTAAGTTCAATGCGGTGCCGCGTATGCATACCTCAAGCTCAAGATGCGAGCCCTCGTGGAGTCATTACGGTCAGCGGAAACACTGAAGCGCTCCTCGAGCGGAGAACACACAGGCGCTCTCGGCGGAAATGAGAGCAGTCTCTTAAGGCAATTTTGAAGTCCGGCCGTTAAGCGGTGGACATGACTAACGCACCGGAGTAACATACATCAAGACCACAGCACGTTACGAGCGCAGCGTAGCAATGCGGCTAACCCCAGCCCTTGCATGATTGCAAGACAAGCTCTCAGCGTACATCATTACGCTCTAAAGATACCATGGGCATAGGGAGAGGCACGACCACGGCGAGGCCAGTCGCGGCTCAAGCACACGGGGGCTCCCGTGTGTCACTTTCTTTTTCTCTCTTTTTCTCCACGGGACTCCGTTTACACAGGCCTGTCCGGCGATGATCTGCGAACTCCGCGATCAACAGCGGGGAGGAACAATGGCTCTGACGAACACTCGGGTGGTCTCCATTATGAGCATTAAATCTGTTTAATACACCATTCCTCAGCCTACCCCTGGAGGGGGACATGTCTAATAGTCCAAACCCTTGCTTACCGCACTATTTGTATCGTTCTGCACTCATAGCAGAATTCCTTGAATAAACAATGCATCACTTTTTTTCGCTTATAATTGCATTCCTTTTCATTATATATATGTTCATTTATGACATATTGCATCCGTACAATTTGGTACGGCCGAATAAACCAGGGGCTTATGTTCCCCACATTATGGTGTCGTAAGTCCGAACACTTTCACAAGTGCGGCACGCCGAACTTATAGCACTATATGCATCGGCTCCGAATCATGTCTTGGGTGACCAGTTGGGTTTGCCCGGCTCCCATGTTTTGTTACCTTACGTTCCATTCTATCGGCTAAGGTAGCCTTTGGGAGAACCACTGCGATTGCGCCCGGTTGAGCTGGGCAGCGCCTCGATGGAAAAGCTAAAACTGGCCGTCATGATAAGGCGAGAGCTGGTCACTGTTCGAGAGGTCTTTTGAGTCCCTAAAGACTTATGCCGCTTAGGCGAGGCACCGGCTCCGTCTGGCCGGCGTGGATAGGCGCCCGAACTCGGTCTTCGAATACTAGGGCTTCGCCGAAATTTAAAATTATAGAATTCTATGGCTAAGTGAGAGTGTTCAAGCATTATAAGTCCGGTTGCCTTGTTACGTTGTGTTGGCGCCTCCTAGATGGACCCAAAATGGGAACAAGAGCGCTCAAGTTTATCGAACACCCCACACTTCGTGGCATGGGGAATTTGAAGCCAGACGACTTGCCATCTCTCAGATTTGATAAATGGCCGCCTGAGCGTAATATTTTAAATCAATAAGCATTGCTTAGCGCATATGAACAAAGTTTTCAGCGCGCAGGATAACACATTCTTGAGTCTACTAAAAAATTACATCTTTGGGGCACTCATCCGCATAATCTTGCGGGCACCCTTGAGGACACTCTTATAGTAAATTTGGCGTCACGATACTCCTTGCCCGCTGGCGCGTCCGTCGAAGCCTCTCGACATCAGCCTTCCCGGTGCACCTTTGCGCGGGCAAGGGCCCGCAGGCACCTTCAATGCTGGCGGGCGCTTGATGACCTCCACCCAGAGCACGCATCCACCAGCCGCGCCTGCAGGCGAAGTAGCTCGAGGCATGGCCTCTTCAAGCCACAGCCGGACTATGAGGCCCTTCATGGCCTGCTCGGCTACCTTGTGGAGCTCGACCAGCTCGTTCGGTTAGGTCGCTAAGGGCACGGATGTCGGCCTCGGCATCTTGAGACGAAGACCTTCTCCGTTGAGCTCCCTCCTCGGCCCGGTAGAATGCGGCGGCATCGGACCTGCTGCAAGCAGATCTGCAAATGCCCCTGGAGAGCTCGAATCGGGTAAATAGTAAGGTAATTAACATTCACATGCTTGCTTTGCATGAAAAATGCCTTACCGCGCTATTTTCTTCACCGCCTCTATCTCTGGAGGGCCTTATGGGCCTCGGCCTTAGCGGCTTTGGCACTTTCAGAGCCGAGCAAGCTCGGACTCTTGAGTCTTGAGTCGCGGTCCAAACTCTCATGCTTTTCCATGAGGCACGGGCTCTTGCCGCACCTCCGCCACCGCGCCTCCTGCTTCTCTCGCTCCGCTCGTTCAGCGGCCTTTTCGTTCGGCCAGGAGACACGGCCTCCTTCAGGTAGCCACCTCGTTAAGTGGCCCTGCAGTACCACGTTATCCTTGTTATTTCTATTGCAGCAAAATCCTTTTACGTAAGGTACAAATTTAATCTGGTGTCACTCACCTTCTTTGTCCTCGAGCTGCTTCTTGGAAAGGCCGAGCTCGTGCTCGGACGCTCGAGGTCTGCTTCAAAGCACCAACCTCCATGATCGGTCTGGCGAGGTCGGCAGCAGCACTGCAATCCCATATTGACATAATTTTTAGAACTCATGCGTATATCTTTTTAGATCCTCGGTCCGGCTTTTCTTTCCGAACACGAACCGAGCATCGGGGGCTCTGTCTATGCGGTATTACATTGCATATTTTAAAACTTCTTACCTCAAAGCTTTGTTAGAAGGCTGCTGCAGGCTTGAGTCAGCCCGCTCTTGGCGAGTGAACCTTGAATCACCGCACTCATGATAGTGTGGTGTTCTTCCTCGATGGAGCGCCGTTGGCGCCTCCAACAAGTTGTCTGGCGCCTCGGTTGGGCCGGAGGCTGCGGTGTCCGCAGTCTTGCCCTTCTTCACGAAGGGCACGCCTGCGGACTCTGGAACCCTCTTGGGTTCGGTGCGAGTCCGGCCGCAGTCAGGAGGTTGCCCTATGGCACCTCTGGAGCCTCCCCCTCTGGCGGGTCCCCTCACAGGATCCCACCTCGGCGTCCTCGGCATCGCGAGGGTGGAGGCGGTGGGAATGGAATCTACATCCGGCCAGAGCCAAGGACCCGCTTGATGAAGCGGGAAGATCATCCTCGGCGGACTACAAGTGGTGTGCGACACTAGAAGGACACTATGTGGCACAAAAGAGAAATTCTAAATCATTCGGAATCCGGACACTTACGATCTTGCAGGGCTTGGCCCTTGAGGCCACCCTTCATCGCCGTCGTTGGCATTGGCGGGCTATGCGGAGGAAGGTCCTTCCCTCTTGGACCCTTGGCCTCCCCGTTGGGAAGCCTTCCTCTTCGTCTCTCCCCCTCATGGGGAGAGTCCTCTTCTCCTCCTCGTCTTTGGGGAGGAGTCCGCCTCGAGCCATCGGACGATGAGTCCGATACCACTGGCCTTGCCGGGAACTCCTTCCGGGTTCCAGTGGCCTTCTTCTTAGCCTTCTTCTCGGCACCACATAAAGTGCGGAACCAGCAACCCATCAAGCGGGTCTCCGCTGGGTCTTGGGAAGGGCCGGACGATCTACTGTCCAGGGCGTCCTCTGCCGATCCTATTAAAGGCATTGGGAGTTTTAGATCCCACATAGAGTCAAACTATGAAAGAAATAAGTGTCTCAGGAGTCTGGACTGGGGGTGTCCAGGACAGACGGACTATCAATATCTGCGGACTCCAAGACTACGAAGATAGAAGATTGAAGACTCGGCTCGTGTCGGAAGGTACTTTCCTTGGCGTGGAAGGCAAGCTTGCAGCTCTGGATATGTGGATCTCCTACCATTGTAACCAACTCTGTGTAACCCTAGCCTCTCCGGTGTCTATATAAGCCGGAGGTTTTGAATCCGTGGGACAACATACATCTCAACAATCATACCATAGGCTAGCTTCTAGGGTTTAGCCTCCTTGATCTCGTGGTAGATCTACTCTTGTACTACCCCTATCATCAATATTAATCAAGCGGGACGTGGGTTTTACCTCCATCGAGAGGGCGAACACTGGGTAAAAACATCGTGTCCCTCGTCTCTTGTTACCATCCGCCTAGGCGCTTGATTCGGGACCCCTACCGAGATCGCGGTTTGACACCGACATTGGTGCTTTCATTGAGGTTCCTCTATGTAAATGCGCCGATGGGCGGATGCCTCCACCCGTCTTCAAAAGCGAGTGTTTTTACGCGGAGGAGCCTTGGCAGCCCGGCCAAACTATCCGGCTTGGTGGATTTCTCATGACCGCCTGTCCGGCCAGATTCCTCCTGGTTATGGACAGGATAAAGGACTGCCGAGAGGAACACGCAATATCAATTTTCTGCAATAACTACACGGACAAGGGAATACTAACAGCCATTGATCATTGCAAAATTACAGCTTCACCGATCTGGCATCCATTATGCGAAAATCTTGTGCGATGGAAACTTCGGAAGACCGAAAATCAATTTTGGGATAATCCGGCCTCAAACTCGAGTCCATGATAAAAAGGCATACGCAATCAGGCCCCGGATGCAAAAGCGAAAAAACAAAAACCCAACAAAGGAAAGCGGAACCGTCTTTGGAGGGATGGCTCAATGGACCTGTAAACTTCATAGTCTGAGAGGAGCCGTCCCAACACATAACCTTCGAGCATGTTGGATATTCACGGCGGTGGCCAAAAGTGGCGAAGAGCTTCTAGCTCAGGAAACCACTCCAACAATACCAACCGCGGTATCAACAGGTCTTGAGACTTCGCATCAAACAATATCAGCGAACGATCCATGAACTTCGCGAAGTCTACCAAGTAGCAACGACAAATCCATGGGTACACAGCTATTACCTTCAATGCGGCGGCAGAGCCCACATTTAGAACAACGAGCCCCAACCTGCTGGTACTTAGTCCCATAGTGGAAGGCTTCCGGTGACAAAGGTCTCATGGATGGCGGCCGGACTAAACCTCATTTATGAAAACTCTGCGAAAAATGGAAATCGATTGGAGCCGTATTGAAGCGGCACAACCTTTAGAAAGAACAATCCCTAGCAGGGAGCGCTGCACGGAAAAATCACACTCGATGTGGTGTTGGCTCTCCGGACAATTCTGAGATCCGAAGAAGTCACGTTCCAAGTGGCCCGTTCGGCGATGGGTATCCGCCATATTAGGACAAGAGGCATTCACAATTTTTCAAGCAATACCTCATTACTGGTACATGAAGCTCAAAATGCACGGCCCGTGAAATAATCACTCTCACTAGTGATCCGGACATAGCACTCCGCGCGCCGAAAATAAGACAGCCGCACTAGCCCTCGAGGCACTATCAAAGCCCTAGCGGCGGAGGAACTCACCGTATTTAGCTCTCGGTGAACAGGGGCGATGTGATACTCGACAAAAGATCCAAGTCCACCTCCTTCAAACCAGCGAGATGAGATAATAAAATTCCGGGTCCATCCAGCGGACCCAACAAAACGGCCTCCATCGGAGCACGAGTTGAACCGAAGTAGGCGCGCCTTTGCATTAATTCCTTGGGGAAAATTGGGATATCTTCGCTGGCATCCTTCGGACATGCCGGAATCCCTGCAAGTTGGCAGAACACAGCCTAAACATCCTAAAAGATTCAAGCCGATCAAACAGGCTCTTGACGATTTTCAGAGCCCAAAAGACAGGCAATGGGAGAAAAACTAGCCAAACTATTGGGCAGTTTCATTAGAGATATTAAACATCGGATGGCTAGCAAATTTGGTGATGGTACCAAGAAGGATAAATCCACAGCCTCTGCGTCGATTTTAAAGACCTCAATAAAGCTTGCCCAAAGGATCCCTTCCTTCTCCCCGCATTGATCAAATTATCGATGCTTGCAGCGAGCACACGATTCGTTGTGCTTCACGGGCGCATACTACAGCTATCATCAAATCAAGATGGCGAAGCAGACCAAGCATAGCGGCGTTTATCACTCCATATGGACTATTCGCTTCAACACGATGCCCTTGGACTCAAAAATGCGGCGCAACATATCGGCGCTGATTCAAACATGTCTAGCCACCGGATCGGCCAAAGCGATCGAGGCATACGTAGAGGGCGTGGTCGTCAAAACAAAACTGCGTCGAAACTTTAGTAGACGATTTGAGGCTCACATTCGACAACCTCAGAGCATATGACATCAAGTTGAATCCGGAAAAATGCGTGTTCGGCGTACCAGCCAGAAAGCTGCTGGGCATCATCGTATCCGGTAGAGGAATTGAAGCAAATCCGGCCGAAATCCGGGCTCTGTCACAGTTGGATATTCCAAAAGACCTCAAGCAAATACAAAAATTAACTGGATGCGTGGCAGCTTTAAGCCGCTTTATCTCCCATTTAGGAGAAAAGGCGTTGCCCTCTATCGCCTCTAAGGCGCACGAACACCAGTGGGCCGGATCACGCCCTCTGCGGACTCGAAGAAATAAAGGCCATCTGGCAACAAATCCGGTCTGGCTGCGCCCACTCAGGGCGAACCAATGTTATTATACATCGCGACAACGCATCAAGTTATAGCGCGGTCCTCGTCGTCGAGCGGCGGCGAAGGGCATAAATTCCCTCTTCAAAAACCAGTGTATTATGTATCCTTGTGTTAACCCCTGCAAATCCGTTACCCTCACTATCGAGAAGATAGCATATCACGGTGTTCATGGCGTCTCGGAAGCTTGGCACTACTTTCAAGAGTGTTCGATAACGATAGCCTCGAAGTACCACTCAATGACATTATAAATAACGCGACCTTAGCGGGCGGGATTGCAAAATGGGCAATTGAGCTCTTACCATTCGACATCACTTACAAACCTCGGCGAGCCATAAAGTCACAAGTTTTGGCTGACTTCATCGCCGAATGGACTGAAGCGAACTCCCTAAAGAATATGGCGCATACTCAATTGGACTATGCGCCCCGGCTCCAAAATGTTGGCGGATGGGGGCTGGCGTCGTCTTGGCGTCCCCACCGGAATCTGATCGAGTATGTACTTCAAATAATGTACCGGACTCCAACAATGCAGCGAATACAAGGCCTATTACATGGTCTCCGGATGGCGGTCTCCATGGGCATCAACGCCTAGAGTGGTGTGAGGACTCAAACCTTGCAATATCCCAAATAAGCGGAGATTTCGGCCCAAGGATCCGAAAATGGTAGCATATCATAGCGCTGTCCTAAAAATGTCAGCTCGGTTTGAAGGACTCGAATTCCATCACATAGCCGAGATAATAACCAAGCGGCCGGCGTCACAGCGCGCCGGTGCGAAAGCGTGATCTTGTCCTCAAATATCTTCTGGAGCGGCTTTTCAAGCCATCCGTACTATGGGAAGAGGAGCCGGCGGCGACAAACGGGAGAAAACTGCACCAATCGGTGATTGGCGAGATGGCGTGACACCCTCCCCGCGACATAATGGCAGATTAATAGCCCGCGTGGACAGAACCTTTCCTAGCCTACTTACTCGGCAGAACTTCCGAAGACCAAAATGAGGCCCATTTGCATAGTCCGGCGATCGAAGGCCTACAAGGTCCATGAGGAGAACTTTATAAGAAAAGTACTACGGAGTCCTTCAAGGTGTATCTCCGAAGAGAGGGGTGAAACCTTCGGCTGAAATTCATGCGGACTAAGCGGACACCTGCAGCAGCCGGGCCCTGGTAGGAAGGCATTCCGTACTGGATTTTATTGGCCCGGCGGCTCGAGGCGGATCTGCGGGACTTGGTCAGCGATGCGTTGGTTGTCGACTCTTTGCTAATCGAGCCATATACCACCCGCCCTCAAAACCATACCCATTACCTGGCCGTTCGCGATGCAGGGGCTTGACATGGTTGGACCCTTAAAGGGAACCCACAAGAAAAAGTACCTATTGGTCATGGTGGATAAGTTCACCAAATGGATAGAGGCCAAACCGGTTAAAGCAGCGAGTCCGGACAGTGATAGACTTTATATCGGTGGTACACGCTTCTGAGTCCCCACAGCATCATCATCCGACAACGACACGAATTTCCGGCCGACAAAGGTTAAGTCATGGTGCAAAAATATGGGCATCAAGCTCGACTATCGTCGAGTCTATCA
>JAHHZJ010000531.1:0-37010 GCA_021437245.1 Aegilops speltoides | reverse complement strand
TAGAGCCGATGGCTCAAGTGTAGTAAGGTCAAGATGAGCTATGTTCCATGGCCTGTTGGTCTCCTCCTCCGATGTGCGTGAGTCTTGATGCTCTCGAATATCAATCAGATAGTATGACCCATTGTGCAGATTTTTGCTGACCACAAAAGGTCCTTCCCAAGGTGGGGATAACTTGTGCATATCTGTGCGTCTTGGATGAGTCGAGCAGCAAATCTCCTTCTTGAAAGGTTCGGTTTTAACCCGCGATCGTGATAACGACAAAGATCTTGTCGGTAATCGCCAATGAGCAGCTGCCATATCACGCCCTCATCCAATAGGTCCAAAGCGCCCTGCCGTGCCGCCTCGTTATGCGCTTCAACATAAGCTGCCACACGAGGCGAATCGCGCCGGATATCGCCGGGAGAACCGCCTCTTCCATAGACCATGAAGAACGTGTATACCAAGTGGACCGGTTTGGCGAGTATTGATACTCCATAGCACCGATGGTAGCTCTTCAACCCAGACCTCGTGTCCTCTCAGAACGGACCATAAGCCGGGTTTGATGCCTCATAAGATCTCTTGATTAGCTCGTTTCGCTCGTCCGTTGGACTGGGGTGAGCCATCGACGACACGCTGCAAGCGGATGTGCTCATGTTCACGTAACTCTTTCATAGCACCCTTGGATAAATTGGTACCATTGTCGGTAATGATACTGTGGAAAACCAAACCGAAGATCACCTTTTGATGAACTGCACCGCTGTTGCTGCATCACACTTGCCGACAGTTCTCGCTTCAACCCACTTGGTAAATTTGTCATCGCCACCAAAAGGTGGGTTTTCTTATCCTTGGATCGCTTAAAGGGTCCAACCATATCCAGCCCCAAGTTGCAAATGGCCACATTATTGGGATCATCCTCAACTCTGTGCCGTACATGAGCACGCCTTGAAAATTTCGACATCCATCACAGCGCTTAACCAAATCCTCCGCATCAGCGTGTCGTCAACCAAGAAACCCGTGACAAAACGCTTTGCCACCGAGATTTTGAACCGGCGTGATGTCCACAATCCCTTCATGGATTTCTCGTAAGATTTCACCGCCTTCCTCAGAGAAACACAACGTTGAAACGCCTCGATACCTCGCAATGATGTAACTCACCATTGAGAATCGCTATAGACTTGGATCGCGGACTATCTGTTCGCCGAATCTCATCTTCGCAATTCCTTGAGTCATATACGCAAGAAAAGGAACCGTCCAATCCGGAATAGCATGTAGTGCTGTCACCAATTGAGCTTCCGGATCAGGAATAGCCAAATCCGCCTCACCTGGGAGCTGGACTGACGGGTTGTGCAATACGCCCAAAAGACATTAGGCGGACCGGTTTGCGCCGAGAACCCAACCGCTTAAAGCGTCCGCCGCTTCATTCTTTCGCGGTCCACATGATCCACTTGATAACCCTTGAAGCAACCCGCAATATTATCCACTTCCCGACGATATGCGGCCATGAGCGGGTCCTTAGAATCCCAAGTGCGAGACACTTGCTGAGCCACAAGGTCCGAGTCACCAAAGCACTTAACCCGCTTAAGTTCATCTCTTTAGCCGTCCGGAGACCATGGAGCAAGGCTTCGTATTCAGCTGCATTATTAGTATAAGGGAACATTAAGCGGAGAACATAACAAAACTTATCACCTCGTGGGGAAGTTAAAACTACTCCAGCCCCGAGCCTTCCAACCGCTCGGATCCATCGAAATGAATAGTCCAATACGTGATCCGCTTTCTCCTCTGGTGCTTGTAACTCCGTCCAATCATTAATGAAATCAACAAGTGCTTGAGACTTCACCGCTGTCCGTGGTATATACTTCACCCACGCGCCCAAGCTCTATAGCCCATTTATAATCCGCCATCGCCTCCCGTTCAGATGATATCACCCAAAGGAGCTGAATCGACCATCGTGATGGGGTGCCCTTGGAAATATTGCTTCAATTTCCGATTGGCCATGAAAACACCATAGACTAGCTTCTGCCAATGCGGGATACCTTTGCTTGGACTCAATAAGCACCTCACTGATATAATAAACCGGCCGCTGAACCGGATATTCCTTGCTCGCCTCCTTATGTTCCACCACAATAGCCACGCTAAATCGCCGAGCATTGGCTGCGACATATAACAACAAAGGCTCCTTGTCAACGGAGCCGCAAGAACAGCGGATTGGCCAATGCCGCTTTAAATCCTCAAATGCTTCATCACAATGGACTCGCATTTAAATTGTCTCATCTTCCTCAAAGATCTGGTACAAAGGGATGGCCTTTTCTCCGAGGCGGCCGATAAACCGCTCAACAGCGATTCGCCCGCCAAACGCTGAACATCATTGATACACTTGGTTTAGCCAAAGAAGTAATAGCTTTAATTTTCTCCGGATTAGCCTCAATTCCTCTGTTAGATACCAGGAAACCCAATAACTTGCCTGCCGGAACACCAAAGACGCACTTGGCCGGATTAAGCATCATCTTGTAAATGCGCAAGTTGTCAAAGGTTTCCTTCAAATCATCCACCAGTGTCTCCTTTTGACTTGATTTCACTACAATATCATCCACATAAGCATGCACATTGCGGCCGATCCGTATGCAGCAATTCACACACCACCGATAAGTAGCCTGGGCGCTCTTGAGCCCGAAAGGCATAGATACATAACAGAAGGCTCCAAAGGGAGTAATAAACGCTGTTTTCTCCTGGTCCTTAACCGCCATTTTGATTTGATGTTATCCAGAGTACGCATCCAAAAAACTTAAATGCTCGCAGCCTACTGTGGCATCAATAATCTGATCAATGCAGGGGAGGGCAAAAGGATCCGCTGGACAGGCCTTGTTAAGATCTGTGTAATCCACACACGTACGCCAAGTGCCGTTTTTCTTAAGGACCAGCACCGGATTAGCAAGCCACTCGATGAAACACTTCAATGATAAAGCCACCGCCAAAAGCACGCCACTTCCTCTCTAATGGCTTTATGCGCCTTTCTTCATTAAACCGCGGAGGAACTGTTTCACCGGTTTATACTTAGGATCCACATTAAGTGTGTGCTCAGAAGTTCCCTCGGTACACCGGCATGTCGATGGCTTCCATGCAAAGATATCCCGATTCTCACGGATGAACTCGATGAGCGCTTTCCTATTTGGGATCCAGATTAGCACCGATAAAGAAATCGCTTGGACGAATCGCCGGCACGAAGTCAACAAGCTTAGTCTCAAATGCCGATTTAAACTTCAGATCCGATTCATGCTCTGTAGTTGGTTTCTTTAAAGGGGTCATATCTGCCGGATCAACATTGTCCTATAGAACTTCAACTCCTCCGTGGCACAAACCGCCTCGCATAAGCTGCATCACCTTCCTCACATTCCAAAGCGACCGGCGGCTTCCATGCAGCGTTATCGCTCCTTGTAACCCGCATCTTGAGCTGCAAGTAAATATAACAAGGTCGTGCCATGAACTTAGCATAAGCCGCCGCCCGAACAAGGCGTGATATGGACTCGGATCTTCACTACCTCAAAGGTTAGTTTTTCGCACCGAATCGTGCTCGTCTCCAAAAGCCACATCCGTGGCGGTCTTACCAACAGGATATGCAGATTTGCCTGGTACTACACCATGGAACACTGTATTGGACGGTTTGAGATCCTTGTCTGTTAGACCCATGCGGCGGAAAGTTTCATAATATAGTATGTTAATACTGCTTCCTCCGTCCATAAGTACCTTGGTGAACTTATAACCCCCCACCTGAGGGTCTACCACCAATGCTAGCTGGCCCGGATTATCAACCCGGGGAGGATGGTCCTCTCTGCTCCACACGATAGGCTGCTCCGACCAGCGTAAATAACGCGGCAAGGCCGGTTCAACAGCGTTCACTGCTCGCTTGTGAAGTTTCCGGTCGCGCTTATCCAAGCTAGTCGTGAAAACATGATATTGCCCATTGTTTAACTGCTTTGGTTGGCTCTGATAACCCGACTACTGCTGCTGCTGCTGGCCGTTCTGATTGTTCTGATTATTGTGACCGCCCTGATTAAGACCTCAACCGAAAGCTCCATCGTGACCCGGCCCGTGGAAACCGGATCCTGAACCGCCACCTGACCCCTGGTCATACCGGAAGGCATTAGAGTTTTTGAACTCCTGCATAATATAACAATCTTTCCAGAGGTGGGTAGCTAGCGACTCCTTCGTCCCGTGTTTTGGGCAAGGCTGATTTAACAAGTAATTCAAACGGCTCGCATTAGGATTGGGACCCCCATTACGATTTGTCGCTTTACCTCTGCGTCGCTGCCCCCTGTCTTGTGCATTAGTATTGGCCACGAAATCCATGTTGCCATCCGCTTTGCGCTTGCCTCCGTTTCCATGAACCGCCGGTTTGTACTGTTGCCCCTTGGAGTTGCCATTCTTCTTTCCCTTCCCTGCTTCATCATCATCAGCCTCTGGATCCTTGGTACTGTCTGAATCAGCATACTTCACCAACGCGGCCATGAGGGTTCCCATGTCATTACAGAACCGCTTCATGCGCCCAAATTTCAATTTTAAGGGCTCAAACTGGCAGTTGCCTTCTATGGTTAAGATCGCAGAGTCAGTGTTGATCCTGTCAGATGAGTGTAAAATCTCCGAAACACGGCGTACCCAACGGGTCGTTGACTCTCCTTCCTCCTGGACACAAGCCGCCAGGTCTACTATGGACTTGGGCTGCTTACATGTATCCTTGAAATTCTGGATAAACCGGGCCCGCAACTGGGCCCATGAGCTGATAGAGTTGGGCGGTAGGCTCTTCAACCAAGTACGAGCCGTGCCTTCAAGCATCATGGTGAAATACTTTGCACACGCAGTCTCATCCACATCTAGCATCTCCATGGCCATCTCATAACTTTCACCCACGCCGGGGACAAATCGGCGGTGTAATTCGGCACCTTGCGCGGACCTTGAAGTCCTTAGGCAGGCGACATTGCGTAAGCGGATCAAACAGGCACCCCTAAAGCGGATGCGACTCGGTCCGACGAAGGTGGTAGGAGAACCGACGAAGTTGGCTCGGCCATCCGCGCTGCCAATTCGCCTCCTTCGCGTGCGGGCCGTCCACTACCTCCCGAGCATCGTGAACGCCACCTGCCGGGTTATTGCCACGAGCCGCTTCACGGTCCCGCGCGATTGCTTGATATGGCGGCTCATCCATGCGCCGCTATAGCTCCTGCGCTTGACGGGCGAGAATGAATCCGATCACGGCTGTATGAATATGCTTCTCGCTGAATCGGCAGCCGAGAAGCTCCTTAACCCGGCGCGTGCCTCGACCGCTATGTGAGTCCCTTCGACCGATAGCCTCCATTCGCACGGCAGCTGCGACAAGGTTGTCCATAGGATTAGAATAATGGCCTAGGGGTGTCTGAACCGGAGGGGGAAACACGGCATTCTACTGAGGAGGCTCCATCAGGCGAGGTTGGACCGTCGCCCCTGGCCCTGGTGGCTCAATCCGGTTTGCCTCCCGGTGCTGGGGCGGATTACTGGGTCCAGCTCCTGGGGTCTGAAAGAGATTTCTGGGATCAAACCCTATGGTAGGCGTGATCTATATTTCCGCTTCAACACCTCCTGCGATGCACTCTGGTCAAGCATGAGTTTGTAGGCTCAGGCGCCAGTGCGCCCGCTTCGCCGCCATCCGCCTTTTTTCGCCGCTAGATCCGCTTTGGCTTGCGTGATCTCGCTCCTTCACCTTCGCACTTTCGCATTATGGGCCTCCCGATCTGCGGGTTGTCTCTGCCATGAGCGCAGCTAGTGCATCAAACAGGTCGATAGAACTTGAACCGGCGGGCGCCCGGCCTCCTCGCCCTCTTTGTCACTCCCGCTGCTGATCCGGAAAGCATCGCTGCGGTTGAAGAGTGATTCGCTGCTGCGTATCGCCATGAATATTCCAACCCGTTGATCTCGCTTAGGGGTCCGGAATATCGCCGCCATCGGAATAGCCCCCGATCATATCGCCCTATAACCGTACAATGATTCAGTTTCTCATGTGGAAGATTCATCGCCGGAATAAACGACGGTCTCACTACGTGTTCAACCGCGTCGTGTTCTCCTCCGTGGATGACCCTAACGAAGACACGCTTCACAGCCGGTTTAGCCTGGGTAGGTATCGCCGCCGAGCCGCCTCGACGAGGTCGGTGCGGATGTCCGCCAGCCCAGCTCCCCGATCTTGCCGATGAAAACGTATGCACCAAAGGGACCCGCACCAGACTCAATTGAATCGGCCTCGACCCCATCCTGCATCGCCGATGTAGATCCGCCGCGACGACTCTTGGTCATCCGCCCACGACGTAGCCTTCGAGTCCTTCGAGCTTGCCCTCCAAGATCGCCAAACCATCGTCGCGATAGCCCCATGGTGGGCGCCAATCGTCGTGGATTCGTCACGCAGATGTCCTATCGAAGGACTTAGTCGTGGAGCCATCGCTACGAAGTTTACTTGAAGGGGTAAAGCGACACAAAGACACAAGGGTTTATACTAGTTCGCCCTTCGATGAAGGTAAAAGCCTACGCCTAGTTGTGATGGAATTGATGTGGTCTCGATGGCTAGGAGCAAACAAGCTTCGCTTAGGCTCGAGTTGTGGTTGTCTGTCCTGAACTGCCGCCGGTCGCCCCTTATATACACGGGTGACGCCCGTCGGTTCATAGAGTCCCAACTGGTTCATACTCGTATCCCGGTCGGTATCTCTCTATTCCTAACTTACAATACAAGTTATACAACAGGCCGGTTTACGGCTACAAGCTCTAAACCGACTACAGGCCTTGGGCCTTCCTCTGCTTATACCACTAACGAAGTTAAACCGGCCCAGGCTGGCCGGTTTACACCTAGTGGTAATATCCCCAACAGCAGGTCTGCTGCCGAACAGGGCCTCTGGTGAACGGAGTCCTGTGGGTAAAAAAAAGAGAAAAAAGAAAAAGAGTGACACACTTGGGAGCCCCTGGTGTGGTTGAGCCGCACTCTGAGCCTGTCATGGTCGTGCCCCTCCCCCTATGCCCATGGTATCTCCAGAGCGTAATGATGTACGCTGGCGACTAGTCTTGCAATCATGCAAGGGCTGGGGTTGGGGCCGCATTACTCTGCGATGCTTCGGGCGTGCTGTGGTCTTGATGTGTGTTACTTGGCGCGTTTGGCCATGTCCGGTCGCTTAACGGCCGGACTTGAGAATTGCCTTAAGAGGCTGCTTTGTACTTCGCCATGAGAGCCGTGGTGTTCCCCGCTCGGAGGGAGCGTTCGGTTTCCATTGACCGTGATGACTCGAGGGCCTGGCATTTTGAGGTTGAGGTATGCATAATGCGGCACCGCTGCTGAACTTTGTAAACGCGTCCGTCCGAAAGCAGAGCATGATAGCCGCCATGAACGGGACTATATCAAGATTAACTCCTTGCTTCGAAGTTATCCGGGATCCAAGACCACTTCTAGTGTAACCGAGCTGCATAATTGGCCTCTACACCGTATGACGCCTTTGTAGGTTTAATCCTTGAGGGTCTATGCCCATCTTGCGACCGTATCTTGATAAAGTAGGTTCAAAGCTCTGCCGCCGCCCATCGTGACTCTAGTGAGGTGAAATCCATCGACGATTGGGTCTAAAACCATCGCGTGAATCCGCCATGGCGGATATTGGTGGGTGGTCCTTCGATCGAAAGTGATCGGGCAAGAGGACCATGGATTGAACTTTGGGGCGATCGCTCCATCGCATATACATCCCTAAGTGCACGCCCGCTCCCTCTTGGGTATGTGGGTTGCGTATATCATGTTTACCGTCCGCACTGTGGGGAAACCCTTCGCCCTTCATCGCTCGGGCGGCCGGTCTCTTCCTCATCGCCGCTATGCAGCCCTTGTCGTTGTTTTCGCAATTAACTTGCTGCCTACTTAAATACCCAACAATCCTGTTGGTGTGATTAGCTGGCTTTTCGGGGGTGCCATGTATCTGGCAAGAGCGGTCGAGTATTCGGTCCAAATTGGACGGACCCGGAGTAGTTATTTTGAATGCCTTTTTCTGCTGACCAGGTTTAGAGCCTCTGAATCCGGCGTTGACCGCCAGATCTCGGTGTTATCGCCAGCACGCGCGCGTTTGTTTTGTTGCGACGCGACCTGCCATTGCGGTCCTTGTTGTCCGGACTGCCAGAATTTTTGGTGAGGTTGTTGCTGCGGGCTAGCCAGCTGTCCTCCCCCGCACAAAAGCGGGTCATGAGTGATGTGAGGGCTGCCATTGATTTCGGCTTTTCCTGTCCTAGGTGCCGGGCCAGCCACTCGTTGCGGATGTTGTGTTTGAAGGCTGCGAGGGCCTCTGCATCCGGACAGTCGACGATTTGATTTTTCTTTGTTAGGAACCGTGTCCAGAATTGTCCGCCGATTCATCCGGCTGCTGAATTATGTGGCTTAGGTCATCGGCGTCTCGGTGGTCGCATATGTGCCCCGGAAGTTGTCAAGGAATGCGGCTTCCGTGTCCTCCCAACACCCAATTGACTCACGGCAAGCTGTTAAGCCAATGCCGAGCTGGTCCTTTAAGCTTGATGGGAGATATTTGATGGCGTGGAGATTGTCACCGCGGGCCATATGGATATGAAGGAGATAGTCTTCGATCCAAACCGCGGGGTCTGTTGTGCCATCGTACGATTCAATGTTCACGGGTTTAAACCCTTGAGGGATTTGATGATCCATTACTTCATCTGTGAAGCATAGTGGGTGTGCGGCGCCTCTATATTGGGAAATATCACGATGTAGCTCAAACGAGCTTTGTCTACTGTGTTCGGCCCGGCCGGAGTTGTTGTATCCGGCGCGACGGTAATCATCGTGCATCGTGGGGCGCCCACGTGATCCGTAGATCGATCTTGATTGTCTTGCCTTGTCCTCCAATATGTCTCGCAAGTCCAGTGCATTCCCCCGTGGCTTCGTACTTTTCGAGCGGTGCCGGGGTACGGTCCTGATGGAGGGCCTAGAGGCCTCTCTGTCGTGGCCACGAGGTGGTCGGTCTGCCGTATTGTGCGCTGGTGATGAGGGTTTATACTCCTCCTCTAATCAGGGGAGCAACTTGCATTTTGGGTAGCTTTTGGAGGGGCGTTCGAGTTCATACTCTTCGGCCGCCAGGACTTCAGTCCATCTGTCGGCTAGCAGATCTTGATCAGCTCGGAGCTGTTGCTGCTTTTTCTTTAGGCTATTTTCCATGGCCATAAGCCTGCGTTTAAAACGCTCTTTGAGGCTTGCCTCATCTCCGGAGGGAGGCATGTAATTATCTTCCTCGACCTCTTCGTCTGCCGCTCTCTCGTGAGGGCTGGCTTCTCCGTCCTCCTGCGCTGAATCTTGCTGGAGGGGGTTGTCTTCGGCACTCTCTGGGGTGTTATTATCTTCGGTACCGGAATCTCCATTCTTGCTGTGGCGGGATTTAGAGAGGCGCCACTGACGTCGGCGCTTGGGCTGTTTCTTCGAGGAATCTGCCTCCGCTGCTTCTTCGCCATTCCCATCCTTTGCAATGTCCACCATGTATATGTCGTATGACGAGGTGGTCTTCCAGTGCCCCGTGGGCGCTGGTTCTTGGTCGTCTCCGGCATCGTCCTCCATACCGTCGATGTCTTTGGAGTCGTAGTCTAGCATGTCGGTTAGATCGTCGACAGTGGCTACAAAGTGGGTGGTGGGTGGGTTTTGAATTTCTTCGTCGTTCGCATCCCAACCATCCTGACCGCAATCCGACCAGGGCTCTCCTGATAACGACAGATACTTTAGCGAATTCAGGATGCCGCCAAAGGGTGAGTGCTGAAAGATGTCCGCAGCGGTGAACTCCATGATCGATGCCTAATCGGATTCGATTGGTAGGGGCGTAGGAGGTTCGTAGTCCAGCAAGGAGTCTGGCACCTCGGAGTCACGGGCTTTACAAGGGACAAGGTTAGTATTCGGCTCCATCACCGTGGAAGTTGCAGCCCCCGAGGCGGTGTCTAGCCACCCGTCCTCGATCTGCGCGGTCGGCTCCGAATTAAGGATCGGAGCGGACTCATGTGCGGCCTCCAGGGCACTGTCCGACAGCAGAGCTAAGTCATGCCCATCGTGACAGTGCGGCGCGCTCGGCTGTGGCTCAAATCCATCGTAGATCAAGTCTCCGCGGACGTCAGCCGTGAAGTTTAGGCTTGCAAATCTGACCTGATGGCCAGGGGCATAGCTTTCGATCTGCTTCGGATGGCTGCTTAATTGGCCCGTAGTGCAAAGCCGCCGAACACGAAGATCTGTCCGGGGAGAAAAGTCTCACCCTGGACTGTGTCGTTGTTGATGATCGAAGGCGCCATCAAGCCTATCGGTGACGACACAGAGGAACTCTCAATGAAAGCACCAATGTCGGTGTCAAACCGGCGGATCTCGGTAGGGGTCCCAACTATGCGCCTAGGCGGATGGTAACAGGAGACAAGGGACACGATGTTTTTACCTGTGTTCGGGCCCTCTCGATGGAGGTAAAACCCTACTCCCGCTTGATAGATATTGATGATATGGGTAGTACAAGAGTGGATCTACCACGAGATCAAGGATGCTAAACCCTAGAAGCTAGCCTATGGTATGATTGTTGTAATGGTTGTTCATCCCACGGACTAAAACCCTCCGGTTTATATAGACACCGAGAGGGCTAGGGTTACAAGAGTCGGTTACAATGGTAGGAGATCTACATATCAGATTGCTAAGCTTGCCTTCCACGCCAAGGAAAGTCCCATCCGGACACGGACGAAGTCTTCAATCTTGTATCTTCATAGTCTTGGAGTCCACCGACGATGATAGTCCGCTATCCGGACACCCCTAGTCCAGACTCCTCACCCACCATCCTCAAGAGCAATCATCACACGCTGAGATTTGCATTCTCTCGCATAATGACCTCTTCCCTTACAATGACGACAAATAATATCACTTGTGTGCCTGTTGATGCCATGGAAGAAGAAGAACTCTGTGCAGGCCCGGCAGGTGTGCTCTTGGCAGATAATGATGGTTGTGCCTACTTTCTTGTATCACGGCTGGAGGTGGCACCTGATGGAGGTGTTGGTGCAGTCGAAGTAGAAGATGCACGCGGTGTCCAAGATGAAGGTTGGCCTGCAGAAAAGTTAGATCGCGCCAATGCTTGTCGATCCGGCACTTCACGTTCAGCTTTACAAGCAAGATGGAATAAACGAGTGATATTAGTATACTCCTTATACTCTAGAATTGTCTGAATCTCTCTATTTAATCCACCCATAAAACGTGCGAGCATAGCTTCATTCTCCTCAACAATACCACATGTAATCATGTCAGTTTGTAATTCCTGATAATATTCTTCTACGGAATTTTTTCCTTGTCTTAAACGCTGCAATTTTTGAAGCAATTCACGTTGATAATATGGTGGAACCTAGCGAGTACGCATAGCAGTTTTCAAAACAGCCCAAGTAGTTGGAATAAGATATAATCTACAATGTTCAGACCACCATACACATGCAAAACTAGTGAAAGCACAAACAGCAGCAGCAAGCCGTCTCTCCTCAGGATATTGTAAACATGTAAAACGTTGTTCAGTTTCTAACTCCCAAGTAAGATATATATCAGGAACATATCTACCCTCAAATGGTGGAATATTCAATTTCAGTTTAGGTATATGGTCATTATCTCGTACCTGAGGTGGTGGTGCAGGCCTACCATTGCGAATATATACCTGAGGTCGACCTGCTGGTGGTGGTGCTGGTGGTTGCACGTAGTTCTGATTTTGATCAACATCATCCTCGTAATAGTCCTCCACCTCTGCAGTAGCAGGAGGAGCTACAGAAGCACCAATAGCAGTAGCAGCGGCGCCAGAATTTTGTCCTGGCTCAATAGGAACACGGTGTGCTCGCCCTACTGTATCGTGGCGTAGAACTGGTTGTGGGAGATGTTTGAGTAATTCATCGAACTTGGCGTCCAACTTGGTGTCAATTGTCTTCTCAATGTCATCCATCCTCTCCAATGCCTTTCCAAAGCTGGCCATCACGTCTTCCACCTGTTGACCCAACATTTGATGAAACTTATCATGAAGCTTCTTGTTCGTCATGTTCTCCCAGTCAATCTCGTCGGCTTGTGTTCCTGCCATAGTTAGCAGCAATAGAAACATACAAGAATATGATCCTACAGACTACTGGAATATGGTGGTGGTGGGGTGTCACAAATACATCAAGCGAATCTCAAATTCTTACCAGCTCTTACCCAGCAGCAGGTGGTGATCAGCAACCATTGTAATCAAAACTCTCAAAGCTTGGATAGAGCGATTACCAGGGAGAGTCAAACGCACGATGTAGATGTATGTGGAGCTGGAAAGGCTTATAATATGGTAGCAAAAAGGGTCAGCAATAATCAATTCAGAGATGCAAAGTTGAATAAATGCTCAACAACGGTACTGTGCTGGTCCTAGGCTAGACCATGCTAGAGACACGAGCCTAGAACACTAACAAAATCATGGCGCTGCACGTAAACAAGGGAGGAGCACACTCTGAATTTTTTTTCTCTTTTTTTCACTTTTTTGCACTTTTTTTGCTCCGTAACAAAAAAAATTCGAAAAAGTCTGCAAATGGTCTAGAAACTGCCTAGCCAGAATTTTCCAGACTTAGTTTTTTTAAACTGGAGCTATTTTTCTACTGCGGGTAACACGAAAGTTCGGGAGTCCTTCTCTGTCATGACTTGGAGTATGGCGTGATCTAGAAGTCGAAAACAAAGCAACAAATACTGGACTCGGACTATAACTGATGGCGGATATGAATCTGGTGGAAACTCGGACTGGTGGCCGAGATATGTAGGGCGGTGGAACACGCACTAGTGACAAATCTGTGATCGAGGTGGACTCGGATTATCGTGATGGCGGTGGATGTGTGGTATATGGCTGCGGTTATGACGATGGTGGTAGATGGCAGCAGTGATGACGATGGTGGTATATGGCAGCATTGATGATGATGATGCGCAAAGCGCGGACAACTTGTGAATGTAACTCAAACTCTAAAGGACTAGACACTAAGACCAGCAACTAGACACGATGATGCAACCACAAATTCAACAACGCAAATACAGAAAAGATTATGCAATGGCTCGGACTGGTTCGGATATGATGAACTAACCCTAAAAAAATTTGTGGCTTTTTCGTGGACTATAGGTATGAAGAACAGACTCGATCTAAACTATGAAAAACTGTAAAATCTCACCAAGCAACCTGGAAATCTGATACCACTTGATAGAGGCAAAGGTGTCCCGTCTTTCGATGAGATGGTGGCTATCAATTTGGTGGAAGTCGACTTTGACGATCCGACTACGAATGTGCGAGGACGTCGCGCCTTAGCAATCGCTAAACCAACTCCGAGAGGTTATTGACCACGCCGAAGCACGATCAACCTGACCACGAGGGTCTATTTCCTGCAAGCAAACAAAGAACAAGCAAAAAACTAAGATTGCAATCTGGATATTGCCAATAACAGAGGAAAGCTTTATTAATGAAGGTGGGGTTCTGTGACGCCTTTGTCTGGTCATTGAACACAAATGAAGTATGCGAAGTAGCAGCTATGGCGAACTTTTAATCTAAACAAAACCCAAAGTCTAAACGACGCCCTAAGGGCTGTATATATGGAGGAAGAGGGGCAAATTTCATGTCCCTTGAGGAAGGGGCCCGAAACCAACCCTATCTCTTGTTTCCCCACACATACAGACTCTAAAAACAACCTATACTCGAGTATTTCGAAAATACATGGGCCTGGCCCAATAATAAGGTGACACAACACCTAGAATACCCTCTGGATGAAAGTTATGAAGTAGCATCTTGTATATTTCGTCCAAGGCTTCATACACTCATTATGGTGGCTTCAACGTCCTGAAATCATCACTTGTAACTCCGTTCTTGTTCCCCTTGCGCATGCCATCATCTCCATGCTTGTTCTTGCTCCAGTGTTCATCCTTCTCCAAGCTAGGCCCTTCATATGTAAGCAAAAAAATGTATCCAATTTAGGCAGCATCATATTCTCATGAACATTAGAATCATTACCAAGAAACAAAAGTACCTGGTAATTTAATTGGCGTGCGCGAGCTCTAGTAGTTTGTCTAGTATGTATAGCAGCAGGGGTTGTGGGTGTAACAATGGTATTGATGTCCTCATCAGTAGGTCGCACTTTTTGTCATGCATGTACATCCATGATGATTTTATGACAGAATCTAGATAGTCATACATGTGTTGTCGAAGAAGTGTTCCATGACATTACCAAAATTATCATTACGGAAGTGTCCACTTCCATCACGATTAATCACGTGTCACAGAAGTGCTTTCGTCAAGGGTGACCGACATGTGGCATCCACCGTAACGGAACGCCGTTAAGCTATCGGGTCCGGTTTTGGATCCGATAACCCATTAACAGCCCTGACCAATGGGGATTTTCCACGTGTAAAATCATCATTGGCTGGAGGAAACACATGTCGGCTCATCGTTGGGACATATGTCATCCACTCATTGGACAGAAGGCGCCTATGATACATCGACACGTGGCACGGCCCAACAAAGGCCCATTCCTGTGAAAAAGCCGGCACGTTTGACTTGGTCAAAAGGTGGCGGGTCGGCCCATGGAAAGCCTGTTAATGGCTTGTTCGCATATAGCCCATTTACAGCTCGCTAACCCAAGGCACGTTACGCCCTATCTGAATTAGGCCCGGTAGCGTCACCTGGGCCATCCAATATGATTCCAGCCCGTTTTCACTTCTGGCCCATGTATGGCCCATGACGTCTTTTGGCCCATATGAGTCCCTTTGTAACTCTTGGCCCATTAACGGCCCGTGGTGAAACTGGCCCGTAATGAACAGTGTATCACTTTATACCCATTAACGGCTCGTGGTGAAACTAGTCCCTAATGAACAGTGTATCACTTTATACCCATTAACGACCCATTATTCCGTTGGGCCATTTCCAGCCCATGTTATCTTTCGGCCTTCTCAGAGCCCATTTATTCTTGGGCTCATTTCCAGCATTCGTTTACTTACGTCCTATTATTGTCATTTTCTGCTTGTGGGCTAAATTCAGCCCAAGGTTACAGTCGGCCCGTTTGTGGCCCGTTAATACGTTGCGTCGTTTTCATAGCGTCATCAAATACGGCTGATTAACGATGGCCCGTTATGGTCGGCCCATGAACAGAGATTCCAACTCTAGCCCATTTACGGCCATAATGCGGTCTGTTATTGGCCCATGTTTGGCCAACCGATCATACGGCCCGTAGAAGGCCCATTGATGATACGGCCCGTAGAAGGCCCATTGTGTCTATGACCCGTATAAGGCCAATTGTTTCTACGACCCGTATAAGGCCCATTGTTTCTACGGCCCATAGGAGGGAAATGGTAACTACATTAAATATGTAGCCCATGGTTATTGTGGCCTAGTTTTAAAAAATAGGTTATTACGGACACTAGCAGATCGCGGAAAAAGAACTGCACTGACTAAAACCAAAGAAATAAATAGGACAATAAGGAAACAAATAAGCAAGAAACTTATGCTAGGCTATAACGGCTATTACACATATTACATCCACTGGGCATCAAAGTTCGCCACCAGTGCAAATATAGGGAACACAGCAGCATATAAATGCCACAGCAAAACAAGTCCAGAACTAAAACCACTTCAGAAGAGCTCAAGAAACAATATCCAGGGTACCCATAATGCTGGCAAGATGCTTAGCAAGCTTATTAACTTTCTCTTGTTTGCCGCTTAAGTCCTCCAGCACTTGATGTTGCACCAGAAAATATGCATCTGAATTCTGCAGGACTTCCTCGCCCTTCGACTTCGTCGCATAACATCGATCGATGTATTTCAACTTGAAGTTGAGACTCAATAAGTCGAACTAATTCAGCAACGAGTTCAAGAGTCGGTGCCAGCAGAGTAGCCAAGAATCGAACACTACATCAAGACAGACTTCGGGTTGTCTCGATGTCTTCAATATAGTTTTATCAGCTTTCTTGGAGACCAACAGGATGTCTCACTATCTTGAACCTTATCTGCATTACTTCCTTTACCATTGCATAACGGGGTACTATTCTCCAATATTTTAGCCGTGTTCTAAAAGAGAAACAAACAAACACATCACAGGTTTACAATGTAGTATATGAAACTCATTTTGTTAAACCATATTAGTAGTAAGGTGGACAGGATAACAGCATGAAACAAACATATATGTACGTAGTATGGTCACTGTATGGTCTATATCATTCTAGTTTATGTTGCCAAATCAAGACAGATATAGTTCGAATCATATCTATTTAAGACAAAGCGGCATAGACAGAATATAAGTGTGGGAAACAACACAGCAATAACAACACTTGTAATGTGCATGGAATGAGAACATAACTGTTTATTCAATTGAAACTGAAATCAACATAGAGCAAGTTACAACAGCAAACACGTTAAAGAAACAGGTTTAAAACATACATGTTGCACCATTGGAGTTTCAATTGCATCCTTCCAATTTGAAATTAGTTGGTGTGAGTAAATAAAGTGATGCAAGAGCAAAGTAGTATGAACCATAGCTACGGAATCTGACCTGAGAACAATTCTTCTTCTGCTTTAAGCGTTGACTTGGGGTTCGGAGTGGTGGTCCTCGTGCTTGGGTGCTCTATGGTGGAGATGGTGTTGTGTCAACGGAAACTGGGTTACTATCTGCTGGGGTTGGGGTTAGAAGGGGTGTAGCTGGTTCTCTGATGAGTCTGGGTTATGTGTGGTGGGGCTAGTTCTTGGGCAAGTACAACCGTGGTTCTATCTGCATCGACAGGTAGCACGATCTTTTCTGAAGATTATGTTTTTACTCCCACAAATACTGCCATCGCCTCCTCCAATTGAAATGGCTGATAAACAAGAAAAGTAATTGAATGTACAGACATTGTAATATAGACAGGTGCAATGGATACTAGGGAAGAAAACAGGGCATGAAATAATTCACATTTATGTTGTCTAACCAAACATAATAGCAGGACATAATTTCACATATATGATGGCTAATTAAACAGGATAGCATGACACAGTTTCACATGTATGATGGCTAACTAAACATGATAGAATGACATACTTCAAAATATGATAACTATGTAAACATGATGACATGATATAACTATACGATATGTCTATTAAAGTGGTTGGCATGCCATAAATCACAAACATGTCGTCGATGGAAACATGATGGCATGCTATAATTCACGGATAGAATGACATAATTTAAAATATGATAACTATGTAAACAGGATGAGATGATATAACTATATTATGTCTTTAGAAAATGGGTTGGCATGCCATAATTCAGATACATGCTGTCTATGTAAACATCATGGCACGACATAATTCAAATATATGATTTATATACTAAGGAAGTGAGCAGAGGGCAATCGCATATATGATGTGTCAACTAAGGAGATGGCATTCAATATTGTGTATATGATGTAAAACTAAGCATTGCAATACAACATATGCATGATATGAGTAATATAACCCTGCCAAGTTTGAGCACCTCAGGGGGATAATAGGACTGGTCATCTGCCTCTTAATCTTCCTCTAAAGAGCTATTTGTAACCAACAAGATATCTACTTCAGCAGGTAGCATTGTCTGCTCTGAAGACCTTGTTTTCACTCCAGATTTCTCCATCACCAATTCAAATGGCTGATGCACAGGAAGAGCAGTTGAATATACAAACATATCAACAAAAGCAATGAGAAATATAAAAAAAGGACGGCATGATATAATTCACATATATGACGCTTGCCTAAACAGCATGTCATTGTATAATTCACATATATAATGCCTTGCAACAAGATAACATTGCATAATTCACATATATAATGTCTTGCAACAAGATGACATTGCATAATTCACATATATGGTAATTAGACACTAAACAGGTGGCATTCACACAAAGCATGTCTAAACTAAGCAAATGACATAGCAATGAAAGATATCATACGCACGATATGAGCAACATAACCCTACCAAGTTAGAGCATGCACCTTGGGGGGGAAATATGACTGGTCATCTGTCTCTGAATCCTCCTCTGAGGAGCTATCGGTAACTAGCAAGACATGCGCTTCGTCAGATAGCATTATCTTCTCTAAAGACCTTGTTTCCACTCCAGATTTTTCCATGACCGTGCCGAATGGCTGATGCATAGGAAGAGTAATTGAATGTACTAAAATCGTTGACAAATTTAACATGTAATAAAAAATGATGGCATGATAAAATTCACATATAAGATGACTAGCTAACCAGGGTGGCATTGCAAAATTCACATATATGATGCCTGGCTAAACAAGATGGCATTGCATGATTCACATATATGATAAAGAAACTAAACAGATGGCATTGACACAAAGCATGTCTAAACTAAGCAGATGACATCTTTAATGTATATAGTAAGAAATGCAAGGCACCATATGCATGATATTACCAACATCAGCATGCCAAGTTAGAGCGAAGATCTCATGGGGTAAATAGGAGTGGTATTCTCCTTCTGAATCCCCCTCAGAACAGTTATCTTCCTCTTGATTACGATCCGAAATGGGTGGGGGGGGCTGCCTTTGCGCCCACCATGGAGCGACGTCTGCATGAAATTTTATTGCCACGCAAGGCTCATATCTTTTGCTCTACATGATCAGTTCCATTGTGTACAATAACTGGCATGCATATGAATAAAACATAGTGAGATTATGTAAGGAGTGCATGCACAAATCCAGAGTGATGGTAGCAAACTGTGGATAGACCAAAACTAATGATAGCAGGCAGATAATAGCTTTAGTTAAAAATACAGATAATGGCTCCTTTAATGTTTGTTTGCACCCAACATGAAAATCATAGTAGACACCCGATATTAACCAGATAGTAGACAGATAATACTGCTTGCTGCCCCAATATGTACCCCACAACCATTTAAAAACTCAAGTTTCAGCATTAGTTTGGACCTGACTCGGAGTCTAATAGGTGAACACGACAATAATGTAGCATGTCATCGTATTAAGTGACGCATAACGTAAGCAGACACGGATGAGTGCGACCTCTCTTGCGGACCCATGTAGTCCTCAAGGTCATCTACTCAGCTGATGATCGTAATGCAGTTGTCCTAGCTGCCGGCGGTGGGGAAAAAGATCTGAGGTCGCGAAAGACAGTCTGGAGAGCGGATCCCTACTGTGGTGGACCCTTCCGTCATTGGAGCAGCTGAGCTGGGGTGGAACACAGCACCGCAGGAGCAGGACAAACCACACAAGGTTTTCTTTGACACATATCTGTAATAGAAGTAATTGTGTAAGGGCTTGTTTGAATTTGAGGATTCTAAAAATGTAGGGATAGGAAATAGATAGGAATAGGATAGGAATGCACGTGCAAAACAGGGAATTTAAAAACACAGGATTTCTGCCACTCTGGGTGTTTGATTCACAAGAATTGGAAGATCACAGGATGCAAAGAAGCATGGTGAGATTAAGTCAAACCACAAGAAAATGTACGGTTATAATGCTATTATGCTACTATCTCTTAGTCTTGTGCTTCATGAATAGGAATATGAAAAGGAGGACAAGTGGAAATTAGAATTCCTATGGTTTTTCTTTCAAGAAGAAACTAAAGGAACAAATCCTACTGTTTTCCTTTGCTCCATTCCTTTGCACCAAATTCATGAAAAGTACTACCATAGCAAACTTTCCAATTCCTATGTTTTTCATTCACTTTTCCTTTCAAGCACTGGCGATTCTAGTAGGCAGGCTTGAGCAAGTAAAATCCTACACTAAAAAAATGTTTTGAGCTACTTCTATTACTTTGGACCTAGGCCACTGCCCTACTAGCTGAACTCCCAGGCCCATCGACAAATGCACAGCTCAAACGCGCAGAGATAAATAATGATGGCGTTCAAGAGAGTCCATCATGGATAGCTAAGTTGCCTGGTACCTCACTGCTCGTCATATAGTAGGATAAAATAATCGTATTTCATGTTACTACGTGTGCTCAGTGGACAATATATATAACATGTAGAATAAAAAAGAGATGCAACAAGTGTACAACCTCTTTGGCGAAGCCATGTCGATCTTAGCGTGATTGGGTTGGCCGGTGAGGATGCTCCGGCTGACTTGGCTGTCGGAGGAGGGGAAGAAGATCTTAGGCGTCTAGAGATGGATCCTGAGGTACTGCTCCGCTATGATGGAGGGTTTCATCGTTGGAGCAGCTCTGGTGAGTTGTACGATGCCGAGGCTGAAGCAGGAGAAGAGAGACAACGTTAACCTGAGTGGAATTCTAATAGCATCTCCAATACACGACATACAATACATAACCACAAAGTGCTAGATGTAAAATACATCAGCCGCTCATCTCTGAACTTAACTGTCGAAACTGAATTTAACTGTCAAAACTGAACTTAACTGTCGAAACTGAACGCACTAGCAAGGTGGGGCTACACGTCAGTCGACTGACTTTTTCATCTCTGGTCAGTCAATTTTGCAGCCGTTGGATATGAAATCAAGGGCCTGCAGTTCATCTTCAACCTCCACCCCCCTGAGCCGCCAGCCACCAGCGGCCAAACAGCAGCCCTCACTGCTCATGACGGGCGATCGCCGCCCGCCCGCAAAACACTCCCCACCACCGGTCTGCGCCGCCTGCCATCCTCTAGCCCCCCTGCCCGAGCTTTTTCTCCTCCGATCCCCATACCACCACCCCACCACCGTCGGCGACCACCGCCCCACCCTAGAACCCTATGATAGATAGTGGGGTACCTCTCCGACGAGCCCCCTTCCCGCTGTGGCTGGTTCTTCCTTCACTCTGGCGAGCCCCCCCCCACCCCCCAAAAATCGACTGACCCAAAAGTCGATTCAGTCGACTGAAGTGTAGCTAAATTGGAGCAGCATCGCAAGCAAGAGCAAGAGCGAGAGCAGCAGCGCGAGCAAGAGCAATAACAAGAGCAAACCAGGCAGGGGATCGAGAGCAAGAGCAGAGCAGCAGCGTGAGCGAGAGCTAAAGCAGCAGCAGCTCCTACTGATGTGGACGTCGCCGCCGAGGGAGTGACGCCATGGAGGAAGTGGCCGGCAACGCCGCCGTGGATGGAGCCGCGTCGTGTCGGCTCGGGACCGAGTGACGGCAACACCGTGAGATCGAATCAAGAAGAAAATGCGGCGATTAGTGTACAACCTCTTTGGTGGCGCCAATAGGCCGCAGCTTCATCCAAGGAAATGGTGATGATGATGCTCTTCCGGTGGTGCAGGTGAAGATGGCGGTGTGGGAATGAAGGTGGTGCGAATGACGAGTGGAACATCGGGGCAGCTCCTTGGAGGTGGAGGACGGGGTGGCTGAACCGGCGGGATAACGAGATCGATGACGGATCCTCATCCGGTACGGTGGATGAGGGACGTCAAGGTGTTGTTGTGTACGACATCGTTGGGGAAGAGGCTCCGGCTGGGTGGTGGACGGAGGAGGGTGTGGGGCTTCGTCGCGGGTTCTCGCGGCCTCGGTGTACGAATAGGCGGGCGGATAGGATGGGAGTGGGGAACCATGGCTTAGGGACGCGCTTGTCCAAAATGTGGAGCAAGTTATGAAAGTACCCCCACCGATTTGAGGCGGTTCTTTCGGTTCAGGGGTACCATGGGCATTTTGTATGTCGGGATTTCACAGGAGGTGGGAGTTTCGGCACGTGTTGTAATTTTGGAATAGCAAGGCATGGGTTGAGATGGAGGAAGATGTCGGAGCACAATGAGACAAAGATATATCTTAAATATTTCGGGGTAACAAGGCACGGATTGAAGAGGCGGGAGTTCCGCAGCATGATAGACAGAGACGCTAGCTTGAAATTTTGGCATAACAAGGCGCGGCTTGAAATTTTGGGAGAACAAGCTTAACGTGTACCAAAAAAGACAATTTGCACCTCAACACGCACAACACACACACACAAACACCATTTAGACTAGAGTAAGGTACATGTGCATTGCACGCATGAGATTTGGCAACCAATATATGAATAAATACCACATAATAGCATGTAAGCTTTGAGTCATATATGCATGATGTAGATGTTCGTTTAATTCTTATAGTTCATTTCATTCAAAATCATCTAGTTTTATAAGAAAGCTAATCTATTTTAAGATTCATAGAATTGTGCATTGTAAGACATAAAGTAAAAACTAATAATGACAAATCATGTAGAAAAACATTTGGGAAATTCTGATACGAAAGATTCTAGAACAAAGAAGAAGTGCTTGTGTTTTGATGTTTGTGCATTGTGCTTAAGTTCAACCATGGAGTCTTCTAGATTATACATGTGGCGAAATCTGGTGCAATCTAGACGATATCCAATGGCCAGTAGTGCTCAAATTTGCCATCTCTGGACCATCGGATTCACCTCATCCAACGACCATCTTTCAAAGTTAAAGTTACCCGCACACAATATAAATAAATATAAAATATAATATATATATATATATATATATAGGGGTATAGATATAGATATGTGATGCGACAGCCACCCATCATCTCCAATTAGAATAGTGAGTCCATGCACGGATGCGACGTGGCCAAACGATGTCTGCCATTGGTATCTCAAATTCAAATTAGTCTCACCTTGTTCAATGTGTATACATTACAACATGCTCGTTTCCAAACCACACCGCGCAGATCTCCGTTATATTCATGCATGCATGGGTTTCAAACATCAGGATCTCTTATTCAAATATTTGAATTCATCTTTACATTGATTATGACCTCACCTAGTCTTTTACACCCACACAGTCGTCTTCTCTTTATAGTTGTACCACTAACTTTCTCTCGTGCATGCATGCACACGCACTACCAGTCGGCATTATCCATCGCACACATGCAATATTTTTCTTCAGGCCGGTCTCCCATGAAGGCACACACCCACACACATCCCCCTCTCCATCATATCGGGCATTCTTTATCTCTCACGCATGCATGCGCAACGATCGATGTTCCTCTATGTCTATGTGTATATAGCTAGGTCTTTCATAGTTTTCCACACAAACCGATCAATCGATATATCCAGTGAGGTCTCACCCTCTTTCCCACGTCCACATCGATCAATCCATACCTCTCTATATAGGATTAACATATATAGCTAATACACCCACATTAATTACATATCCAACGTCCCCCTCTCATCATCTATGCCTTCCGCTTCATCTATCAGACGCGCGCACAATGGCGAAGACAAGGGGCAGCAAGGGCCCTGCCCCCGCCCCCAACATCACTATATATCAAGGCTAATATGAATGTGATCATTAGACAAATGCTGCTAAAAATGGTTTAAGTTCATGAATTGACCCTCCTCGTAAAGGATTAGCAATGCTTGGCCTCCTAGCTCATTTATTTTTCATGGCTCCGCCACTGCGCGCAACAACGCACGTTCCCCCTCTCTCTAAGTATCGGTCTCGCACTTGTGCACTCCTTCATAGTCTCCCTCCACTCGGCCCCTCGCACCATCTTCTAGCCCCCAACCGAATTTTTCCACATGCACAATCTAGCAGACTCCATGGTTGAACTTAAGCATAATGCACAAACCTCAAAACAACAGTGGTTCTCCTTTGTTCTAGAATCTTTTGTATCATAACTGCTCAAACTTTTTTTCTAGTTGAATTGCCATTATTTGTTTTTACTTTATGCTTTACAATGCACAATTCCATGAATCATAAAACAGATTAAGGGCTTCTTTGATTCAAAGGATTCTCAATGGGATTTTGGAGGATTATAATCATTAGGAATTTTTCCTATCTTGGTTGTTTGATTCGTAGGATTGTAAACGATAGGAATTTTTCCATATGATTCATTTGCACTAGATTTCATAGGAAACATCCCATCCACTCAAACCTCTTTGAAAGAATTCTGCGTTTATTCTATGCACAATCAAACACTCGTACAATCCCGTAGGATTCAAGACAACATTCCACTATAATCCCATGTTTTTCCTATTCCCGCCTTTTGGAAATCTTACGAATCTAAGAGGCCCTAGCTTTTTTATAAAAACTAATTGATTTTGAATGAGATGAACTATAAGAATTAAACGAAGGTCTACATCAGGCATATATGACTCAGAGCTTCCATGCTATAGTGTGGTATTTATTCATAATTTGGTTGCAAAATCTGATGCGTGCAATGCACGTGTACCTTACTAGTACTTCGAGTATGTGTAAAACATGTAAACTAGAATTTCAATGGCACGCTACACAGTGTCTCTCTTACAGTTCATGAAGCCATGTGGCACATGTGGAGGCGTTGTCGCGACCTCCTTGTGTGGATTGATCATAGTGACATGCTGCTGGTTCCAGAAGAATGTACTCGTCCTCCCTGAGCCATACTGTCGGAACATGCATGAAGCAAAGATGTGAACGCACTCCACGCACGCACTCATTCCCTCACACACACACACGCAGGTACACGGGCGGACGCAATTTTGTACCAAGATCCACCCCATGTGATAATTTGATGCGTGTAAAGTCGTTCACTTCATTGATGGTCAATTAATATAGCGCATGCAAATTGAGTGGACATGAGGGCGGAAGAAAGACATTACTACTCCATCACAAGCATGCAGTAGTTAAATCATGGGTTGCTAGTAGTACTTCCATTGGTCTCCTTCGTATTTTGTTCCAATTTTTGACAGTAACATAATATTTACGCATTTGAGCAGTGTAGTCTACTTGAAATTTATGTTCCACTAAACTCATCGGGAGCCGTTTCGGGCCTCAACCATCAATTAATATTTACCTTGTTCCCATCCCATTCGAAAGCCTGCTCACACCTACTAGTACGTACCAAACCTGAACGTGTTCTCACTATGCAAGTATTAGGACTAGTGCTAGTACTTAGGTTATAAAAAGGGGAACTACCTAACCAAAAATTACTCTACCTTTCCTCCTCATAAGTGCTTCTTCTTCGTCCGTCCTTGCCATGGCCAGTGAGCAGAGCTCTAGGTCAAGAACTACTCATAACAAGGGAGCGGCAACCAAGGCTGCAGAAAAAAAGAGGTCTCGCCGCCACCCAGAGACCTCGAAAGATCTCTCACGGGCAAGCGACGGCTCCCAGGAGCTCCCTAGCCGCGGAGGCGAACATGCCGAGCCGGCGACACTGGAGTCGTTATCCCTCGATGGCATGGCCGATGAGCTCAATAAGCACCTCAATAAGCAAAAGGAGTTCATCCACGGCTTTGTGGAGCTGCTAAAGGAGAGCCTCGACGACATGCCCGCTGAGCTCAGTAAGCAGGGGAGTTGACCGCCGTCTTGGTGATGCTATTGAAGAAGAGCATTGCCTCGGAGAAGAAGGCGACCGATGAAATCCTGCAACTTCAGGAGTACAAGGCGAAGCTCTGCCACGAGCTCGACCTGTTGAAGGAGAAGAACGCCGGCTGGAAGAAGCTGCATGAGAATAGTAGTTCCTCGATGAAGATGCTGCAGGCCCTCGCCATGGAACAGACGGAGGAGTTGGTGAAGCTCCGCATCGAGCACCCGGTTGTTGTCTACGTAATGCGGTCGTGGAACAGATGATGAAGGCTCGCGTCGAGAAATCCCGCATCATGGACAAAATGAAGAAGATGGCGGCGGAGACGCGCAAGGAGATGGAGGTCGTGGAGGCGATGAATAAGCAATTACGACTCTGCATCGAATTAGATCATTTGGGGTGATAATATTCCTTCTTCTTTTGCTCTTGTGTTTCATATTTTGCTTTGGGTGTTTCGTCGCACGTGTCACGTTCTCTACGAGACATGAATAGAACAATGCTAACAATGAGACGACTAGCAAATTAGATCATTTTTTATCGCCATATGGCACTGGGCTGCCGTGTTTCGTGATCCTCCGTCGTAGTACTACTCCAGTGGAAAACTTGAGTATATCGCACGGTTCTTTGCTCCTCCTCAGGTCGTCGGCACATTTATATGAGTAGTCAAATCACAAGGCCCCGCCTTCCAGTAGTAATGAGCCGTCAAATCACAAAGGCCCTCGCCTCTCGTGAAACCAACCAAGCTAGACCGCCCCGCCCTCTAGCCTTTTAAAAAATGTATACTTTTGTACAGTAGTAGTATCGATGGATTGCGCCATGCAGCAAAACTTGAAATTAAAAAAAAAAAGTGGTACATATAGAGAGTGCTTGTCACCAAATTATGCATATAGTACTATTAAAAAGGCTAGTCACAATAATGGTGTCCAGCACAACCCACCCCTCAAATAAAACTAAGCACCCTGGAATTCTTTGACAAAACTAAGCACCCTGAAATTCTTTGACAACTAAAATGCTGGCTATATGATGTTGGCCATATATATTGTACATATATAATGTGAAGAAATGAGTGGTAGTACTATACCAACCAAAAGATGAAATGTAAGAAATACTAGTATGTACGTACTGAAGAGTTAAAGTAACGAGAAGAAACATAACATAGTTCTGCTGGGGGCTCAACACAACACACCCCTCAAATTAAATTAAGCACACCTGAAATTAAACTATGCAACTAAGCCGGTAGACACTGCATTAGAACCACCATGAGCAACAACACTGCCACCTTACTCGGAATCCTCATCCACGTCCTTGACTTCGTCCTTGTCCTTCTTCCTCTTGGTCGATACTTCTTTGCTTGAACCGCACACTTGGCTCTTGCTCTTCATCCAACCCTTGTGGATATTGAAACAAAGGTAGCCATCCATTGCAGCGTAGTGGATGTGGTCTATATCTAGTACATTCCACTGCCATGCATGACGATGAAATGTGTGATGAGGTTTCTCCAGTTTACCGTATGAAGGATGAACCATGGCTCCTGCCAGGGTCAGCATTGAAGGCTGGCCACTAGAGGGCAGCAGTTGATTCTTCTGGAGGTCGAAGGGGTACCTACAACGAGGCCTATCTGATGCAGTACTCTTTTGTCATTCGTAAAGTCTACAGTAATGAATTTGACTAGGCTGCTCTAGAGGAAGTTCTTAAAATCCAGGCATTCAACATCGGCATGGCATATGTGGTAGACCAAGCATAAGTCATGCACGCAAACCTGGATCACAGCGGGCTTCTTCCTCTCTTCCTCCTTTAGATCCTTCTCTCATCCCAGGATTGTGGTGTACTCAACATCTGGCCCAGCGACCCACTCATCATCTGAGTTTTCGAACATGCGTCTGAAGCGAGCAAGGCATCCTTTCACCGTCGCGGAAGAACGGGTGCAGATGACGTTGAACTCATCGCTGGTGATGGCTCTAACCTTGTACTCATCGCTAATCATGGAGATTTGGGACGCCATGGATTTGAAAGGAGGGTTCGGATTAGTGGAACTGCCGTAATGTGAAAGGACGTGATGATTAGGAGCGAACCGCCGTAATATTAAAGGACGTGCGGGGACGAGTAGGAGCGAACTGCCAGCGTGTGAACGGCAGGGTAGTGGCTTTCCATTCTCCCATGATACGGGCTTCCGAGAGCCCTTGGATCTGAGACCGAACGGTTGCATGGCGTGATTCTAGACCTATGGGTGAATATCCTATCCTGGAGGGTTATTCTGCAAATTTTCAACAACTTAGCATGCGACCGTTTGATCTCAGATCCAAGGGCTGCCAACAGCCTGTATCATGGTCGCGCCTACCACGACGGTCGCATCGCTCGCGCGGTCGCGCCCTTGGAGATTCAACACGGTGCGTTAGGCTATCTGATGTTGGCATGTCATCACTTAGTCACTCATACTACAACAAGGTTAGCTATAAGGTTGGCTATAAGTGTATTTATTTATTTTACTTCTCTCTATCTCTTTCTTCGTACTCCCTCCATCCCATAATATAAGAACATTTTTGACACTAGTGTAGTGCCAAAAATGTTCTTATATTATGGGACAGAGGGAGTAGTATTTATTGAATTTGCCAAGGAGTGACCTCTTCTAATGAAATGGTGCTTTAGATGAGGTGCTAAGGGCATTAAATGGCTTAGCAATCAAGTCCCCAATGCATAGGTGCTTATTAGTTTTTTGTTGCTAAGTTTGCTTCATTTAATTAGCTATAGACTCAAAATTGTCTTTTCACCTAGGTACACGCGCTTAGCACAGTTTCTTCCTTGGGTCACCAAACTAGTCTCTCTCTTCTTGATTCACTTGCCACATCAGACTTTATGCCTATGTGGCAAGCTTAGCCCCTGTAGGAGCAAGTAAGTACAATAGTGCGCTTTACATGGCATTTTTGCATATGTGGAGGAAAGAGAGGCAAGGAAAAAGTGGAGAAGTGGGCTCTCATGCAAGAGCCAGCCTCTACATGGTGGAGCATTGGGAGAGGCACCTGTATGGAGGTGGTCAGGAATCGGAAGACTCACGCCGGTCGTAGCACCGCAGTTAAAATGATAATGGCAAGTCAAATCACGGGCCCCACCTGTCCAGCAGTAACTCGCTGTCAAATCACACAACCCTACGTTTGCAGCAGCCTACTCCCTCATATTCTCGCATCTCTGTCGAACCGACTAGGCGAAACTGCCCCGCCTACCGCACAGGAAAAGCCCCGCCCTCGACTTTTAAATAGTACAGTATACTAATTTTGTATCCATGGAGCAAAGCCTCTAGAAAACGGCGGTACACATGTACGGAGTATAGAGCACGCCCGTCGCGTTCGCGTCGCACCCCAGACGGTCGGTCGGTCTGGCACGCTGCTCTCCGAATGGAACGCGCGTCATATTGTGTTTGCACACACATGTGGAACTACAATTGAGAACCGACCATAGGCACACTCCCCAGCCCCACAAGTCAGGTGACCTAATAGAAGAGGGAGACGAGCGATAGTACTAGAGAAGTGTTGTACTATGTTGGTGCCTGGACGATCCCTGCAAGATGCGGAAGATCAGTTCATCCATGCATGTGACCAGACTCTAGTAGACACGCCTGGATTGGCTATCGTCTATATATCGTGCAGGCTGTGTTGTACAGGGCTGTAGTTCTGGTGAGACATCTAAAAAAGGTTTCTTGTCATCTCGCAAAATTAGGTGTCATGTGCTCCGGATCACTGCGAGGGTTAAACAGCAACAACTAAGTTGGGCTAGTCATTGGGGGCACATGCACGAAGACTACTTAGCTGCCATCTAGGTCAAGCCAGCTATGTTAATTAGGACATCTATCGATAGACCCCTTTTCTACGAGTTTATCTTTAATTTGAGCTTTGTTCCTCGTCTAGTTTGTCCGTCGAGATTCATGTTGTCTCCTTTGGGTAGTGAGGTTATGATTTCTTGTCATGTGGAATTTTTTCGTGTTATATGTTATAATCTGGTGCTTCAGATCAAATGACGACAACTGCGCCTCCGGGCCACGTGCATGAAGACTTCTCGACAATCATTGACGAGGTCAAGCCGGCTCCGGTAGACAAAAGAAAACTAGTACTCCACTATATAGGCAGGAGCCTCTGCGCTTGCTTGCTAGTGTTGCTCTCTTCACACTGTCTCGTCCTCTCCAGACCTAAACACGACAGTGGTGGCCACACTTTCTCTCTCTCTCTCTCTCTCTCTCTCTCTCTCTCTCTCTCTCTACGCACCGTTGGTCACAGATCTAGCCGGATCCTCTCTGCCAGGAAAGGTGAGAAGGTGCAACGTTCACGTGGTCATCCTCGGCGACGGTTTACCCATCACGGGCGCTGGCCCCGATCAGCCCGCCTTGCCGCTTTCTCCCAAGAACTGGCTGGCAAGGAGGGCCTCAACCCTTCTTCCTCGCTGCCGTAGTGTGGGCAGATCCGGCCTCCCGCCGCCCACCTAGCGACATCCCGGCGACCATCAGGTATAACTTCCTTCAAAACCGGCCTTGCTCTACTTCCCGAGCTCCTAACATCGCTGCATTTGTATCTTTTACTATTTCTCAGGCCCCCACGTAGATAGGATCGATCGGCTGTTCGAAAACCACCTAATTTTTTATGGTTAAGAGGTAAAACTAGTTCATGCACTCGAATCTAGTACTACTTGGTTCAAACAAGGAAGAAAGGGGGTGGGGTGGGGAGGATTTGTTACCTGAATCTAGAACTTGGTCGAAAGAGGAAATAATGGGGGCGAAGAGTAGTAGAGACTGGCTATCCAACTGGTCTCTAGGTCTAATAGGGAAATAAAGGGAAACACAGTACAAACTCAATATAAACACGATTTATTGGTTGAAAAAGGAAAGAAAGTGGGAACTGGGGGACATGTCAACAGAGTAAGTCCAGCACTAGATTTGCTAGCCTCACACAGTATAAGGTGGCTATACCGAACAAAAATGGGACCAACCCAGATATCTTGTTCTGATGTTTGTTGCCCCAACCCACTCTTATGTAATGCCAGTGGTAAAATGTAGCAGACGCACTGTTAAAAGTAAGGACACGTTAAACCAATATTGTTTTCAATGTAATGCCTCCAGTAATATGAGTCAATGGCACTTTTTTACATGTCCTGCTAAATTTCCCATTAAGATAAGTTGGTTCTTTTCGTTAGAAATGCAACTGTCCTGGTCCGCCTACACTCCCGTGCCCAAAGTAATGTCATATTTAACGGTTGTCATAGTTAATCCTAATGCCCACACTAATATCTAGCAATGCCAACGCTTAGAAATTGCTACCGCCCTTGTAGGATTGCATTCAGATAAGGAACATGCTTCTTTTCATTTGATGCATGTTTCATCACTTGTTAGTCACCCTCCTTTCCACCTTTTTTGTGCAAACAGAGATATACATTTCACGCTCGATCTTAGTTGAACTGCACAAATGATATCCAAATTATAGTTGAACATTCCAGGAGCTTCACAACCAACCTTGATGTTGCTCAATTTTATTGCAACTAATGAAGAGGAAGCTCTGTGGGTTTCGTTTTCTGATGGAAATGGAACCGGGGCTGGAGCCCTTTTCTTAAAAAAATGAAGAAGAAGGTGCTAGCTCACGGGACATTGCTTCATCTTAGGTGAACTGCACCAAAAGGTCCCATGAATTGAATCATCCATGTTGGTGACTGAAAGAGCCGGCTTCGGCATCCCACTCTAAGCACCCCCGGCCTCCATCCTTGCGACGCACGGTACACCTCGTTTGCCACCTGCTCAACCCTAGTGCCATTGATAAAATGAAGTAATAATACAGTTAAAATAGAGCGAGTGTCCTCTCTATCATTTCATTTCCAATGTAGATAAAGAAAGTGCTTCTCTTTGTTAATGTATGTTTCATCAACTAGTCCCATTGTTAATGTTTAAGCGTTTCTACAAACTGGGGTGCTTAATTTTAGCTGATCTATACAAAAATAGAGATTTGAATATCTCAAGGTGCCTCCTTGTACTACCGTTGTACACTAATGTTCATCACTGGCAGAAGGTGTATCTGGGAGACTTGGGACGATTTCAAAGATGAGGCGCATCAGATGAGGCGTCATAGGCCCATCTCGCCTCGCAAAGATGGCATACTATGATACTATCGCAATATTTTCTTCTATTTATTTTGTATGTTTCATCAACTAGTGCCACTATAATGTAATCACGCTTTTTCATTATCTATGAAAACAGGGTTATTCAGCTGCATTTTGGTGGAACAACACAAATGTATCTATGGAACCGGCATATATGTAGAGTGCGAGGTGTGCCAAGTAAAAATTACCGACACCAACCATGCTCCATGCTGATGACCCACAAGTGTAGGGGATCTATCGTAGTCCTTTCGATAAGTAAGAGTGTCGAACCCAACGAGGAGCAGAAGGAAATGACAAGCGGTTTTCAGTAAGGTATTCTCTGCAAGCACTGAAATTTTCGGTAACAGATAGTTTTCTGATAAGATTATTGGTAACGCGTAACAAGCAATAAAAGTAAACAAGGTGCAGCAAGGTGGCCCAATCCTTTTTGTAGTAAAGGACAAGCCTGGACAAACTCTTATAATGAGAAAAGCACTCCCGAGGACACATGGGAATTATCGTCAAGCTAGTTTCATCACGCTCATATGATTCACGTTCGTTACTTTGATAATTTGATATATGGGTGGACCGGTGCTTGGGTGCTGCCCTTTCTTGGACAAGCATCCCACTTATGATTAACCCCTATTGCAAGCATCCGCAGCTACAAAAGAAGTATTAAGGTAAACCTAACCATAGCATGAAACAAGTGGATCTAAATCAGCCCCTTACGAAGCAACGCATAAACTAGGGTTTAAGCTTCTGTCACTCTAGCAACCCATCATCTACTTATTACTTCCCAATGCCTTCCTCTAGGCCCAAATAATGGTGAAGTGTCATGTAGTCGACATTCACATAAGACCACTAGAGGAGAGACAACATACATCTCATCAAAATATTGAACGAATACCAAATTCACATGACTACTAATAGCAAGACTTCACCCATGTCCTCGGGAACAAACGTAATTACTCACAAAGCATATTCATGTTCATAATCAGAGGGGTACTAATATGCATTAAGGATCTGAACATATGATCTTCCACCAAATAAACCAACTAGCATCAACTACAAGGAGTAATCAACACTACTAGCAACCCACAGGTACCAATCTCAGGTTTTGGTACAAAGATTGGATACAAGAGATGAACTAGGGTTTGAGAGGAGATGGTGCTGGTGAAGATGTTGATGGAGATTGACCCCTTACGATGAGAGGATCGTTGGTGATGACAATGGTGATGATTTCCTCCCTGAGGGAAGTTTCCCAGAACAGCTCACGAGCCCTAGATTGGTTCCGCAAGGTTCCGCCTGGGCGGCGGAGTTTCATCCGTAAGCTTGCTTATGATTTTTTTTTCCAGGGTAAAAGACTTCATATAGCAAAAGATGTCCACCGGAGGGCTGCCAGGGGGCCCACGAGGCAGGGGGTGCGCCCTGTAAGGGTGGGCGCGCCCCCCACCCTCGTGGACGGTGGGTGGCCCCCCCTCAGGTATTTCTTCCACTGAATAATTATTATTAATTCCAAAAAATAACTTTCGTGGAGTTTCAGGACTTTTGGAGCTGTGCAGAATAGGTCTCCAATATTTGCTCCTTTTCCATTCTGTAATCCCAGCTGCCAAAGATTCTCCTCTTCATGTTTAACCTTGTAAAATAAGAGAGAATAGCCATAAGTATTGTGACATAACGTGTAATAATAGCCCATAATGCAATAAATATCGATATAAAAGCATGATGCAAAATGGGCGTATCAACTCCCCCAAGCTTAGACCTCGCTTGTCCTCAAGCGGAAGCCGGTATCGAAAAATATGTCCACATGTTTAGAGATAGAGGTGTCGATAAAAATAAAATACGGACATGAGGGAATCATGATCATTCTTATAACAGCAACATATATATAATTTGTCACATGATTTCTTATGCTCAAGTAACAATCTGTTCACAATGTCAAGTATGAATCAAAAACTTCATTGAGAACTAACAAACTATAATCTCAGTCATTGAAGCAACTGCAATTTATCATAACATAGGAAAGAGTCAATAATAGAGCTTTTCAGCAAGTCCACATACTCAACTATCATTTAGTCTTCCACAATTTCTAACACTCATGCAATACTTATGGTTCTGGAGTTTTAATCGGACACAGAGAAAGATAGGGGCTTATTGTGTTGCCTCCCAACCTTTTACCTCAAGGGTAATGTCAACAATAATAGTTCATGCTAACTTACATCCAATTGGATATATATATCAGGATCTTTCCAACACGAGGTGCTTGCCAAAGGATAAAATCAAAAAGGGAAAGGTGAAGATCACCTTGACTCTTAAATAAAGTAAAAGACATAAAGTAAAAGATAGGCCCTTCGCAGAGGGAAGCAGAGGTTGTCATGTGCTTCTTGGGTTGGATGCACAAAATCTTAATGCGAAAGAATGTCACTTTATATTGCCACTTGTGATATGAACCTTTATTATGCAGTCCATTGCCTTTATTACTTCCATATCACACGATCGTATAAAGCTTATTTTCTCCGCACTTATAAGTCATACATATTTAGAGAGCAATTTTTATTGCTTGCAACATGACAACTTACTTGAAGGATCTTGCTCAATCCATAGATAGGTATGGTGGACTCTCATGGCAAAACTGGGTTTAAGGATATTTGGAAGCACAAGTAGTATCTCTACTTGGTATAAGGAATTTGGCTAGCATGAGGGGGAAAGGCAAGCTCAACATATTTGAATGATCCATGACAATATACTTTAACTGAGATGTGAGAAAACATAACCCATCACGTTGTCTTCCTTGTCCAACATCAACTCTTTAGCATGTCATAATTTAATGAGTGCTCAAAATCATAAAAGATATCCAAGATAGTATATTTATATGTGAAAACGTCTCTTTCTTTATTACTTCCTATTAATTGCAACGATGACCAAAACTATGTTTGCCAACTCTCAACAATTTTTAATCATCATACTCTCTATATGTAGTCATTACTATCCATAAGATCAATATAGTCTCATTTATTTCTTTTTATTCTTTTATGCACTTAAGATCATAGTGTTGGGGAACGTAGTAATTTCAAAAAAATTCCTACGCACACGCAAGATCATGGTGATGCATAGCAATGAGAGGGGAGAGTATTGTCCACGTACCCTCGTAGACCGTAAGCGGAAGCGTTATGACAACGCGGTTGATGTAGTCGTACGTCTTCACGATCCGACCGATCCAAGCACCAAACGTATGGCACCTCCGAGTTCAGCACACGTTCAGCTCGATGATGATCCCCGGACTCCGATCCAGCAAAGTGTCGGGGATGAGTTCCGTCAGCACGACGGCGTGGTGACTATGATGATGTTCTACCGACGCAAGGCTTCGCCTAAGCACCACAACGATATGACCGAGGTGGAATATGGTGGAGGGGGGCACCGCACACGGCTAAGGAACGATCACATAGATCAACTTGTGTGTCTATGGGGTGCCCCAGTATATAAAGGAGCAAGGGGGGGTGCGGCCGGCCCTAGGAGGAGGCGCGCCGGAGGAGTCCTACTCCCACCGGGAGTAGGACTCCCCCTTTCCCTAGTTGGATTAGGACTTGGGGGGGAAGGAAGAGAGGGGAAAGGAAGGGGCGCCGCCTCCTGTCCACCTCGACATGGGGAGGGGCGCGCGCACCCTAGGCCTCCTCTCCTCTTCCTCCACTAGGCCCAATAAGGCCCATTAGGTTACCGGGGTTCCGTAACCTCCCTGCATCTCGGTAAAATGCCGATTTCACCCAAACACTTCCGATGTCCAAACATAGGCTTCCAATATATCAATCTTTATGTCTCGACCATTTCGAGACTCCTCATCATGTCCGTGATCACATCCGGACTCAACAACCTTCAAGACATCAAAACTTATAGACTCATAATAAAACCGCCATCGTAACGTTGCGCAAGGATTCTACGGTTCGAGAACTATGTAGACATGACCTAGAACTATTCTCGGTCAATAACCAATAGCGGAACCTGGATGCTCATATTGGCTCCTACATATTCTACGAAGATCTTTATCGGTTAAACCGCATAACAACATACGTTGTTCCCTTTGTCATCGGTATGTTACTTGCCCGAGATTCGATCGCCGGTATCCAATACCTAGTTCAATCTCACATCGGCAAGTCTCTTTACTCGCTACGTAATGCATCATTCTCAGAACTAACTCATTAGCTACATTGCTTGCAAGGGTTATAGTGATGTGCATTACCGAGAGGGCTCAGAGATGCCTCTCCGACAATCGGAGTGACAAAATCTAATCTCAAATATGCCAACCCAACATGTACCTTTGGAGACACCAGAGAGCTCCTTTATAATCACCCAGCACGCTAGACGCTTTGGTAGCACACAAAGTGTTCCTCCGGTAAACGGGAGTTGCATAATCTCATAGTTACAGGAACATGTATAAGTCATGAAGAAATCAATAGCAACATACTAAATGATCAAGTGCTAGGCTAACGGAATGGGTCATGTCAATCACATCATTCTCCTAATGATGTGATCCCGTTAATCAAATGACAACACATGTCTATGGTTAGGAAGCATAACCATCTTTGATTAATGAGCTAGTCAAGTAGAGGCATACTAGTGACGTTATGTTGGTCTATGTATTCACACATGTATTATGTTTCCGGTTAATACAATTCTAGCATGAATAATAAACATTTGTCATGATATGAGGAAATAAATAATAACTTTATTATTGCCTCTAGGGCATATTTCCTTCAGTCTCCCACTTGCACTAGAGTCAATAATATAGATTACACAGTAATGATTCTAACACCCATGGAGTCTTGGTACTGATCATATTTTTCTCGTGGAAGAGGCTTAGTCAACGGGTCTGCAATATTCAGATCCGTATGTATCTTGCAAATCTCTATGTCTCCCACCTGGACTTGGTCCCGAATGGAATTGAATCGTCTCTTGATGTGCTTGGTCCTCTTGTGAAATCTGGATTCCTTTGCCAAGGCAATTGCACCAGTATTGTCACAGAAGATCTTCATTGGTCCCGATGCACTAGGTATGACACCTAGATCAGAAATGAACTCCTTCATCCAGACTCCTTCATTTGCTGCTTCCGAAGCAGCTATGTACTCCGCTTCACATGTAGATCCCGCCATGATTCTTTGTTTAGAACTGCGCCAACTTACAGCTCCACCGTTTAATGAAAACACATATCCGGTTTGCGATTTAGAATCGTCCGAATTAGTGTCAAAGCTTGCATCGACGTAACCATTTACGACTAGCTCTTTGTGACCTCCATATACGAGAAACATATCCTTAGTCCTTTTCAGGTATTTCAGGATGTTCTTAACCGCTGTCCAGTGATCCACTCCTAGATTACTTTGGTACCTTCCTGCCAAGCTTATTGCTAAGCACACGCCGTGTCCGGTACACAAGATTGCATACATGATAGAGCCTATGGCTGAAGCATAGGGAACATCTTTCATTTTCTCTCTATCTTCTACTATGGTCGGGCATTGAGTCTGACTCAACTTCACACCTTGTAGTACGGGCAAGAACCCTTTCTTTACCTGATCCATTTTGAACTTTTTCAAAACTTTATCAAGGTATGTGCTTTGTGAAAGTCCTATTAAGCGTCTTGACCTATCTCTATAAATCTTGATGCCCAATATGTAAGCAGCTTC